>JAXGGA010017468.1:0-24283 GCA_038373865.1 Uloborus plumipes | reverse complement strand
GATAAAACTAATTTTGAAATTCAACTTTAGTTTTCTGTTTTCTTTTTACCAAAAGTATATAACCTGGACTTAACAAATGAAGAAGCAATGATTGCATCAAATAAGCAATTAGTTGCAGTTTTTGAACGCAAACTCAAATAAACTTCTTAATTTGAAATTATACCCTGATTAGACAAAACAAACTCAGGGGAGGATGGCTTCATTCACTAAGCAATGCCAGCAAACATAATTATACGAAATATCTTTTGAGTGAATCTAATTAGGGGCTAATAAACATAAAATGCAAAACCGGAATTTCTTAACGATTTAAAAATTCTCAAAACTCTCGGGAATTTTCAAAATTCCGTTTCTAAAAAACCCAGTTTTCCCCAACGGAAACAAACTGGGTTTTACCCACCCTTTGCATCTCTAACTAAGCCACACATCTCTTCAGTAGGCGAGTAAAATGATTGCAACAATTAGTATTAGTAATTGCACCAGTGTTGTTACACAAGTTTTATAATTAAACTTCTCGACTGATGACAGAAAACGAATTCATATGAAATGGAAATGGCATAAACCAATAACTCTTTTGCATCCAAACGCAGAACAGAACATTATCTCCCCCCCCCCCCCCACCAACCCATGCTCTGTTTATTTTATGTGAAACTGCCTCAAACGATTGCAAAAACGAAAAAAAATTGCCATTGCTTAAAACGAAATTTTATTCCAACGATCACGTGGTTAAAGGAATAATATTCTTTATGTTCATCCATTAGTGCAGCATGGGACTCCACATTCACCTGTGTTTCAGCCTTCGTATGAACTGAAATGAAATAACTTTCAAGTGAAATTATTGTTTATTGTTTATTTTTTAAATTTCTGAGATGAAAAGGTATTACACGCGGGTAGCATCGGTGGTTCAGTGGTAGATATTACACGCGTTTTGGATAATTGATTTTTAAATCGCATTGGCATTGGTATGAATTTGTAATTGAAATTGAATCCTCGCGTAGAATACCCGGTCTTCTTTTTCATGTGTAATAAGTAACATCACAGCTGTGTAAACAATTTATCAAAGTATACCTTTCTGGAATGTAAAATCCACTTATTTACGAGCGATGGTGTATACTTGACGTAACCATTTCTTCCCCTTCCCGCACCAAAGCGGGATGTTTACTAATTTTAGGTACATGCATTTGCATATTAAGAATAATAAAAGAAATTATCATTCTCTTTATTATTCTTTAAATTATTATTGTAGTTCGTGATGGACAAAAGCAGAACTGAAAGACCACATGCCAAAAAAGACAAAAACTTTCATTTCTTGTACAAACACTATTTACTTTGCCCCCACCCCCCACCCCCTTGAGAAATTCTTGTATGGCGTCTAATAATTTAATTTTGTGTTTGTAAAATGCTCAAACAGCTCCACTCAATGACTTTCGGTTGTTGTGTCCAGTTCTGTCTCTTCAAAACTTTAGAAAGTGAGCAGCTTCAGTCTGGGGGGGGGGGGGTAATTCTGAAACCTAGAAGTTACGTAAACTCGTCAATTGTTAGAAGTGAAGGTCTATTGTTTACCATTTTTTAGTTCTGTTAATTTAATAGTTGTGCTTTTGTGTTGTTATTTGTGCATAATGTAGCCTATTAAAAGCAAGTCTTTAAATAAATTAGAAAATCAAACGTTATTGGAATATTAACTGGTAAAATACTACAGACAAACAGTTCGTGGAGCAACTAACTCCTTCATTTTGCATGAAGTTGTTAGCTTTGAAGTTTTTCAATTTGCTTTAATACTGCTTCTCTTTATTATGATTACTTTCAGTTGTGATCTATAAGCTTTTAGGTCTTAATCAATTATTTATTTTCGGTTAGTTTCTTATATCTGAATGATGTGTTCTGTTTTGCACTCTATATATCTATCAACAGAGCTCACACTAAGGAAAAAAGTAAGATGAAATATCCTACCCTGATTTAAACTGAGATTTTTAAAATTGAAGTGGAGCTTTTGTTCTTTTTTCTTTTGCAATTTGGTTTATAACTTGAGCATTTTAGAGAAATATTTAAGTGTTTGAAGTTTTTTTCACCGACTACACTGCACACCTCACATCTCCGGCATGTAAGGAACTCCGAACAGGCTGGAATACTCCTGCCATAGTAAAATTTGATCCTGTCAAAAAAGGAGTTCCGACCCATTATTGTTACTTGATTTCAAGTCGATGCAATGTATTCCTCCTTCCCTAAATCCAGATATAACTAGTTTCGATCCTTAAACCCTGTTGTCAAATCGGTTTATGAAACAGTGACTTAACAGTTTTTTAAAACTTGTAAACATGATTAGTTGTTTGTCAGTTCATTTTTTCTACAGTTAAGCACTAAATTTTCATTTTTGTTTCAGGTTTAATTACCACCGAAAGTGTTCACAGCCTTAGAGGGGAATGAGGCTCAATTTGTTACTAGTACTGTGACAGCTAGTTTGATAGGTAAGAATAGCTTTATGATTACTATTGAAATTTTTGATAAGTGATGTGCATGGAAAAATATCCAAAACAGCTGTCCAAATTATATGCGACATTTCTTTTAAATAATTAAGTGATTTTTTTCATGTCGTATTTCAAAAAAATATACATATGTAAAATACTTCTATCTGGGAGGAATTATATAATATTTTCACTACAAATATTATACAATCCCCCACTCCCCCCAGCAAATAAAATTTGAACAATTTTTTTGAAACTTGTAACAAACTTAATTATCAAGATTAGTTGTTTGATTGCCAATCTTTAGAAAGAAATAGTTGTATGTTTAAATTTAAATTACATCCAGAAATACAACTATATTCTGGTGAAATTTTATTGGTATTTGTTACTCTTAAATTCATATTTTGGTCATTTTTAAAAATATTTTGTTTTGCTTATTTAGAAAGATGTCTTCACGTAATACAGCAATAGACGGCCATGCCAAACTTGATTCTGTCGAAACCACTCATTCCTGTATGTTCTGCAGCAAAAAATTCAAAACTAGTCGTTTTCTGGATGTTCACTTGATTTCTCATCTTCAGAATCGGCATGTGTGTCACTTGTGTAAGAAGGAGTTCAGTTGCTCCAGCAGCTTGCAATATCACCTTCTGTTCCATTCAGGAGCTAGACCATATTTTTGCAAAATCTGCAACAAGGCCTTCAGAAAAAATGCAATTTTAAGGTTGCACATGAGGGTACATACAGGCCGGGATCCTTATTTTTGTCACATATGTGGGAAATCATTTGCATTTGCATACACTTTGAAAGTTCATGCATTCACGCACGCAAAAGCTAATCTCCCGTTGGGCAAGACATTGCCACGCTCCAAGAAATCGAAGGAGAATGTACCTCAAAGGAGAGTGAAATGGTACACCTGCAACAAGTGTGATAAGAAATTTTTGTTCAAATTGCAACTGAAAGTCCACTCTTCCAACTCGTGCTGGTCCGAAAGTACCAGTCTGGGTACAAAAGGAACGCATAGTGGAGAAGGAGATATAAAGGACAGCCATGCCATCTCAAGACCTCATATTTTGACAGATCGTAAAGAAATATTTTCCCATGGTGCGGGTTCGAATTCACATTCACAACTTCTTCCAGGTAAAAATACGTTTTCTAGTACAATTCCTGGGAAATCTGTTTTCCGGGGAAATTTGCGTCCTAAGAAGAAACATGCTTGTAATGTATGCAAAAGGGAATTTAGGAACGCATATGGCTTGAAACGACACCTACTACGTGCTGTGGAGAAACATCACACTTGTGACTTCTGCAAAAAAGCTTTTCGATCGATAAGTACCATGAAAGTGCACCTGAGGATTCACACTGGTGAAAAACCGTATTCTTGTGACTATTGTAATAAATCGTTTGCATTTCATAGGAGTTATAAGATTCATGAAATGACACACGCTGAGGAACTTAGATCTGGGAGAAAGATTATGACTGATGGTAAAAATTTTTGTTGTGGAAAATGTGGCAAGAGATTCGCTTTTCAGTGCCAGCTGAAACACCATTCTGGCAATTCGTGCTGGGGTAGTGCTTCATCTCAAGCAATAAAATGTGAATAGTATTCTCATAAAATGACACATGCTGAGGAATCTGGTGCTGGGGAAAATGACTGACTGATGCTAAAAGTTTTTGTTGTGGAAAATGTGGCAAGAAATTTACTTTTCAGTGCCAGTTGAAACATGATTCTGGCAATTTGTGCTGGAGTAGTGCTTCATCTCAAACAATAAAATGAATCTTGTCACCTCAGAATAAAAGTAGGATATCTCACTGTTATTTATAGGTTTAGATATCTTACCGTTGTTCTGAAGTGACAATAAATGAAATAGGTACAGTGAAACTTTTATGGCAGCCATGCTCATTTCTAAAAAAAAATGGTGTCATTAGTGAAAGTTGGTTGCTTTTACCAGGGGACCATATTAATAGTTTAATAATCAAAATATGCTCGTTTGATTACTGGCTATTTTTTTGTTTAAGATATTTTTTAGATGCCCAAATTATTTCCCCTTCTTGTTAATTTCGGAAGTCTGGCAAAAATTTAAGAAAAGAACCCCTTAAATTCGAAGCCTTGCTGAGAAATTGAAGGCATCCCGCCACTTCAGACTTCATCTTCAAAGCAGCTTTTCAGTTTAAGCACGCTTTAAAACCTCAAATTTTGATAGAAGGGACACGAGGCCAAATAATTTGACCAAAAATGTGTTTTGCTATGCTTTTCAACTATTGCTTAGAATTTTTTCATTATACACTGTTGCATAGTTTCCTATTTGGAGATTGTTTTGGAACAAGCAAAAAACAATGCCAGTAGAAATCATTTATAGTCTGCTGAGAGTACATTAAGAACATGATGATGAGCATATTTAAATAGAGAAACTATTTTTTAAAACACAATATATTAAATACTTTTTATATTATTGTTCTTGTCAGAAACCAATTCACTGTAAAATACGAGAATAGATTAGACTGCTCCAAATTCTTTGTTTTTCTAAAACATTCTCCCTCCCCCTAGTTTGTCTTTGAGCTACAAAAAAAAAATAATTTATTACTTATGTTGCTACTATTAAAGCAATCTTTAGCTAAAACTAGATTCTGACCTCTAAAATGACCTGGAAATGCCCTGCTCAATTATTAAGCAGCCAATAAATTTTAAGAAACAACCATTTGAAAAACTACACTACAGTTATCAATTTCCTACAATAGCAGACGCATGCATTATCTGCCACAGGATATAAGTGTATGCTTTAACTTCTCAAATTGTGTAAAAAATTACGCTTTCCTTTTTTCAACAACTTTGAAGCTCCAAAGAGCGGCACAGAGTGCGACAGGAATCTTTGTTTTGTAACCACCAGAAAAGATTTTACCCTCTTATTCTGGTTTCTTTCTACTTTTTTCAGCAAGAAAAGAGTTGGATATGTTTCCAAACTTTGTTCTATCTATAGCTTTTCATCATTTGGTTTCTAGAATCAAAAATTTCTCCTTTTGTCAGTGCTAAATTTTCTGATTTGCCGGTCGTGGTGAGAAGCTTCGATAGTGTCTCCTAAAGATTTTGACAGAGGTTAGGGGAGAAATCAGTGCCTTAGAAGTCAATTGACGTCATTGCTCGTAGAAGTTTCATTGTACTTACCAACTATCCCACCTGCCATTTTTTTTACAAACATAACCAGACAAGGAAATCTCATGTAAATTATGGTATAATTTGCAGGGAAGCACACTGGCTCATCTCCTGTTATTCTTTCCAATTGTATGAATTTTTGTATGCATTTCAGACCTAATTTAGGCTGATTATGTATGAGGGGCAGTTCATTAATTTTTTTTTTTTTTCAAAAATGTCGATGCCCTCCCCTTTTTATCTTGTTACACCATTTTTCACATACATTTTCATTGAAAAAAAAATGTCTCAAACTTGTTATACCCTCCTGCCCCCTCATCACAAATTCAGTTTCACGAAGCTCCCTCCTCTCTGCCAAGTGTGATATCATTTGTGGACAGCCCCTGAAGATAAAACCTAGACCTTCTAATTGTAAACTAAAAATGTTGCTGCTGGGTATACCTACCAAATTTTATTCGTTAAACTGTCTAACACCTTCATTCAAAAAAAGGTATGCTCTGCACATTTGATATGAAATAAGCCATGTCTTAATAGAGAAATTAATTTTGTGTTCTTTGTAATTTAAATGTTTAGTTAAAATTAAATTCATTTATTTTTAAATTATATTTGTTTTATTTTATTTGTTGTGGTGTGTGTTGAACTGAATTCCAAGTATATGAATATACAGTCGAGCCTGCTTAATGGAATAGCAATTTTGCCACGGAAAACTGTTACAATAAGCGGGATATCTCATTATTCGCGATCAAAATAATGCACTACAACGGTTTGGTTCACTGAAAATGTATTACATTAAGCGGGCTCGACTGTACATATATATGTATTGTATATGTAAATAATAGCCTAATTTTGGCTAAATCATAATGCAATTCTTGTTAAGGCTGCATAAAAATGCTCCTGATAGTATTCTTAAAATGTTAGTATGAACATTCAAAGGAGGTGTTTACTTTTCATTTTAATGAATAAAAAATATTTTTATATTAATAACAATGTTATTCTTTGCATTATAAACTATAGTCGAAAAATGAAACTAAAATGGTTAACTCCTTAATATTCCAATCTCTGTTTTAGCTTGCTTCACGGTCTTATTAATTCACTGACTACTATCAAGGGGTGTTTGAATATAGAATAATTTTACATGTAATTAAAAGTTGCATACAGTTTTATTGAAATGTTGAATTTTGTTGTAAAACAGATTTGCAATAGATTTCTTACATATTTAACCATTTGCATCAAATATTTGAACTTTTTCTGCATGAGTACAAGTTTTTAGCATTGGCAGTAAATTAGATACCTCCGAATTAACATAAACAAATAATGCTGCGACTTTGGTTTTTGCAAAAAAAAAAGTAATAAAATATTTTTGGAAAAAAAATTGAACTGACTTCGGAACTTCACTCGGCAAGTGCTCTAAAAAGTAAAAAATAATTTTATTCTTTGAACACCATCGACACTACATTTAAACATAAGTTTTGAAGTCTGTGCAAAAACACTATATAGAATCATACAAAACTATAATTTAACTATATATATAAATTACAATGAATCCAGGTTCTTTAATCGCATACACTACATTGACAACCACATATTTATGTAATGGTACAAATATTCAGCTCTTAATTTTCAATGGTTTCTCTGAAAAATGTTGGCAAAATGTAGATAAACATCATTTCACCTATGGTTTTTGCACCGACTTCAAAACTTATGTTTAAATGTAGTGTCGATGGTGTTCAAAGAATAAAATTATTTTTTACTTTTTAGAGCACTTGCCGAGTAAAGTTCCGAAGTCGGTTCAATTTTTTTTCCAAAAATATTTTATTTTATTCTTTTTAGTGTAAATGTACATATGAAATAATGTAATGTTTCCATTACAAAACTTCACCTAATTTGCTTAAGCAAATGCTTTATAAAATAAACTATGTAAGGAAAAAAATGAAAGAAAGTATCAACCCGTCTAAAATTTTAAACGATTGACACTAAAAAATAATCCTTGTTATTCTCTGGTATTTATTTCTGTACTAGTTTAATCAAAGGCTAAATATTAACAGCTTTTCAACTAATTTATATTTCAAAACAACTCTAGATGCTGGCGGTTCATAAAATTTTACGACGTATTACGTACGTGGCAAGCTAATGAGTTTCATGTTTGCTTCAGTTAAGCCTTCATTCAAAATTTTCATTATCATTATAATAACTGTTTCATATCAATCACGTTTTGTAACAATGTATTTCATATTTAATCATTTAGGACAAATTGCTTTAAATTTGAGCAAAAATTTGGAGATTTTCCTCACTTTCTTCAGAATTCCTTTATCAAAACTTATGTAAATTAAGACTAATAAAACCTGAAATATTACGAATCAATTAGTACCTGGTACGACTTTCAGTTCGTTGGAGTTAAGGAGAAAAAAGCAGAACATAGAAAGATACTCGGTTTAAAATTTTCAAAAAGACCATAGAAATTAATTTCCTTATGCAATCCAGAGAAGCCTGGCGTTCAAAATGGTCATTGTTACGATTACTGTGATCCCAATTTCTTTTTCGAAAGATTTCTGCAGGTTCCCGTTATCGAACCCGGACCACGAGAGGATGGGACCAATCGGAAAGAAAGACCTTTCTAACAAAAAAAAGAATTTTTGAAATCGGTCCAGGCATCTTCGAGTAATCTTGTAACATACCGAAAAAAAAAATTCTCCGACGAATTGTATAACCTCCTCCTTTGTTGAAGTCGGTTAAAAAATTGTTTTATTCAGAATTTGTTGAGTATTCAACATTTTGAGCAGTCAAGAAAATGATTTTTTTTTTAAAACAAACTATTCAATATCAACAATTTTCTCCCACAGCTTTTTTTATACTAAAATTCATGTTCGTAGTAATTAATAAAATAATGGAGCAAATGCTCTCTTAGCAATGCTCCCTATTTAATTTTACATTTTGATTTCCATTCCTCTTCCAAATTACTTCTTTACCATTGATTGTTGAGTAAATTATATCCTTCACATAAGAATAAATTTTTATGTTACTTATCACATATATTTTAAAGAAACTCAATCATTCTCATCTTTGTCTGACTTTTTTTAAACTAATTTTTATTTAATTTATTTATATGTGTCAAAAATCTAAAAATATGATTTAGCTCAAATTTTGCCACCTGAAGTATCTACCTGTTAAATTCTCCCCACTTGTAGAAGAGTATGTATTTAATTTTAAAGTACTGGCTTACAACTACAGTGAAGCACCGTTTATACGTTTCTCTTTTATACGTTTTTATCATTTATACGTTTTTACTCTCGGTCCCGGTAGAGTCCAATACATATTAATGTTAAAAAATTTCTTTTATACGCTTTCTGAAATCGCAGTTTCACTTATACGTTTTTTAAACTCTGAGTCAAAAAGAGCGAGAATGGGCGTGGGCAGATGTTTTACCAAAAACGATAAAAAACTGCTTCACCATAAGTGGATTTTTGTCTTCAGTGGATGGCCCTATTGAAATCACCGAAATTACTGATTTTGCTCCCCCTAAAAACTGGTCAAATGTAAATGAAGTTTCTTCATTTCATGACTCTGTTAACTGCGATTCAGAACTTGCGACATGTTCACTTCTAACAATTGATGAAATGATCGATAATGAAGAATCCAGCAGCGAAGAAGAGTATAATTGTTCGGAAAAGCCACTGCCAAGTTTTCAGCAAGCTTTAGAGGGTTTTAACACCATGCAAGACTATCTCATTAGTAGTGAGTTAAATGATAATGTTAAATTGGCACTTTTAACTATAAACAAAGAACTTTTTTCTGTGCATTCCAAAAAAGCCCTACAGCCTAAAATAACGAAATACTTTGAATATGAGAAGTAGTAGATGTAAATTAATTCTGGAATTGAAAGGTTAGTATTACATGCTTCATTTCATTGTATTTCATTATTTTATTTTTTTTATAACCCTTAAGTTACTTTCAACCACAATTATTCGTTTTTCCTTATTTTTTTGTAATTTTCATTTATACGTTTTTTCATTTATACGTTTTTTTTCTCACGGTCCCTTGAAAAACGTATAAACGGTGCTTCACTGTATATTTGTTAACCTTTTGGAACCGGGCTGTTCATATAGAAATTTTTCTTTCGACCCAGGTAGTGCGACAGTTGAACCACAGATTTCTTTTCCATTGAAAAGAGAAGGTATAAACTGTCGTACCAGATGTACGAAACCTTGAAAAAATTCCCGGCTCTAAAGGGTTCGAGTGAAAGTTTCAACTGCGTCCTCTAAAGAAAAAAGACTTATGGTCCCACATGTGTACCGCCTGGTTCCTAAAGGTTAATGTGTACACTGCATGAAAATGATTTACAGTTTATATCAATGGTGTGAAAAACACATGGTGTGTAAGGGTTTTCTGACAACTAAAACATTTTCTGTAGCCTGTTTAAAATTTGCTTGTTCAATAATCATAGTTTAGGTATGAAAAAATCCAAAGAAATAAACTTCATAAAATATTTATTTTTTCATATTACATACAATAGAATTTATCTTTAAAAAATCCCATTGTTTCATTTCTAAAATCAATTTACATGCAATATAAAAATATTCTTTATAAAAAATAAGTCTCTGTTGCAAATTTTAAAAAGTGCAGCCAACAAAATCCTTAGAATCAATCCATATACATTTCTCTGACTGTACAAGGTTTAAATTTTAATAAATTACAGGTTGAACAAAAATAAACTAAAAAAGCAACTTAAGTACTTACAAATGCTAATATATCTCTGACTGTACAAAGTTTAATTTTTTAATAAACAATAATCTGAACAAAAATAAATTAAAAAAATAACATCATTTTAAGTACTGACAAAAATGTAAATTTTGCTTCGACAACTGAAAAATATTGGCGTTGAAAATTAAGTATTAACATAAAGTTAGTCACTGAATACATAAAGTTTTAAAATACTCATTTGAATAAATAAATTTTTTAAATGATTGCACTTTTTGCCATTTTTATGTGTAACAAGGCATACATAACATTAAATGCAAATATAAATCATTTTAAGCCAAGCACACATGAAATAATTTTAGAGACTTTAAAAATGTATTTAAAGCATGGATCTTTAAAAGGAAAACATTTTACCAACCCTTAAAAAGTTTTTTTTTTTTTGAAAATTTAAAGTTAAGGGGCTGATAAGTTAACCACAATCATGTATTTGTTCTAAAACTGTATAACAGCCAACCGTTTTTAAACTAAAATCAATAAATGCTATCATGCTCACTTTTAAATTATAGTGCCCAAAACAAACCTGCACAATGATCAATTTTCAGTCACTAGCATTACTACCAAATGTTTATTTAGTTTTAAGGAAAAAACAAGAAGGTTTTTAGAATTTTTAATATGTTAAACATTCATCAGATCATTTTTTTCTTAAAAAGCAACCGAATGTTACATTTTCCTGGAATACCAATGGTCTAACTTTGCTTTTAAAAATAATAATAAATTCTTTTTTCTGTTTAAGTTCTGTAACTACTATATAATAAAAACTTTTAGTAATTACTCAATCTGATCTCTAGAAAGCAAGGTGGTAGTTTTGAAGGTAATAAGTTCAAGAGTTCATCTAATTTTTTAGTTTTATTTGTTTTTAAATGAATTTCCTGATACACACAGTATATACAGGTGTTGCTTCTTAACCATGAATTCCTATGCAAAGGAGGGGTGGGCTGCTTTAAAAAAGAAGAAAAACACTCGCTGCACCCTCATGGGACAACGTGCCAAATTTTAGGAACATACATTAATTTGAAAACTGCATTGAAAAGTTAATGTAATTTGAATAATTTTTAAAGTTTATACTTATACCTTTCATTCTACAAAGTATTAAATGCCTTCAACTCAACTTTGTTCATTTTAATCTATGTGAATATAGTTAGCCAAAACTCAAAATTAATATTGTGCAGATTTGCTAAACATGACTTTATCAAATGGGATAAATGCAGAATTGTCTTTTGCGAATGCTTAAAACAGCAAAAGTATTTCATCCATGCACAGTATTCTGCTTGACTCCAAAATCTCTGGTCACATAGCAACGTGAGATTTGGCTGGAATGGCTACGAAGAAATGTCCAATAATTAAGTGACCTCCTTGTCCACTTGACGAGTTGCACTTTTTACCGCTAGGAACCTCAGTTGTTCAGTCGTCTCTGTTGCCATTGGTGTCAGAAATAGGTAACTGTTCTCGTGGAGAACTGATGATCACAGGACCAGAGAAAACTTTCCCAGCAACAAGCTCTTCGAGGCCCTGAAATAAATAATTTTATTAAGATGAAAAAAGTTGATATGCTAAAATAGATTCTCTAAAACCATAGAATATTTGGTCAGAAGTTGAAAAATGAGTGCTGACCTTGGCACTTAAAATAATAAACTTAAAAAAAAAAAACTGAACCCTTTTTCTGTTACCAGAAAACAGTTAATATATATATTTATACAACCAAAAATGTTTCACTTTTTACAAACTAATAAAGGAGTGCAATGAACAAATGTTTGTGCTGGCCTACTGAATGTGCTGATAACAAATAACTAGTTGTTTAAAGTGCTACTTGTTTGAAATAAATAATTAGTAACCATGTAATTTTCATGTTTGTGGAACATACAACTTTCATATGGAAATGGACTAAGTGATTATTGCTTCTTGAATTTAACACTTAAAAGTTTTTTGTTTTAATTTATTTAAAATAAAATTCTTTTAATATTATGTTATGTGTAAAAGTTTAGGAAACTTACAAAAATACTTCATTTATTTACAAATGACACTAATTCAAACTCAATGCTTGATATGTTATGCCACTGACATTAGAAAAACTTTCTTTTCTTTCAAATATCTCGAATAAAATTTGAATAAAAACACAAGGTAAACAGTTAAATATCCAATAAAACTAAAACCCGGTTCTGCACGAAATCACCGAACACATGATTACTAGTCAAATAATTCAGCTAACTTCATGGGAAAATGCTAACATAACAAGCAAGCATTCATGCACTATTGGGTTGAATGTAGCCTAAGATTAAGAACTTGGGCTGCGAAGTCGATGTTGATGTTTTGGAAACATCAATGTTTTTGTTAAAACATAGAAGTTTTTACCATCGATGTTTGAGGGTTCATGTTTTCCCAACATCGATGTTTTGGGTTCGATGTTGATGTTTTATAATCCAGTAAAAAGAGCTTGATAAAAATATGCGATATGCAGACATATTAAGAAGTTTTCATCCTTAATCAGAAGTTTCAGTATTAATCTCATTAGGAAACATTTTCTATGATTATTATCGATGTTTTGCTCTCTATGTTTCTAAAACATTTCTAATTCGCTTTCGCTATTTTTTTTTAATTTTATTCATTTCATTATTATTCTTTATGTTAATGTTTTATATTTCAGCAAAAAAAAATCAAGATCAATCTCGTTAGAAGACGTTTTTGATAGTTACCATCGATGTTTTAGATGTTTTAGATGTTTTAAGGTCGATGTTTTTTAATGATCACTGTTTTAATTATCACTGTTTTGTGTTCAATGTTTTTTTTTCTTTCGATGTCTGTTTTATACTTTAGCAAAAAGCAATAAAAATATGCAATAAAAAAGATTCATCTTTAACAGTTGCAATATCTATTATATTAAAATAGTTTTTTTTTATTACTACCGATGATTTATTACGGTCAACGATTTTTAAACATCGTTGTTTTTGTTTTGCTATAGAAATTTTTTTCAATAACTGTTTTACATTAAAACAAAGAAGTAGCATAAAAATTTACGATAAATAAAACTTATACAGTTAATCAACAGTTGCAGTATATATCTCACTAACAAAGTTTTCTATAATTGACATCGATATCATACGGTTGATGTTTTTCGGGAGACAAAAGGAGTGATATAAACAGGCACAATGTATTGGGGAATTACTGTATCACTGTACATTTAAATGTGTAAGTAATTTTTATAAAAAAAGATAGATATTTTGAAACATTGATGTTTTTAGGTCAATGTATCAATACCATCGATGTCTTAATGTCGAAAGATTGATGTCTTGAAACATCAATGTTTTGCCTTCGATGTCGCACCCCTACTAAGAACGGGCTCAATATAATCTATTCTCAGGCAAAAGCAAAATTCAGTGAAAATTACGTTCTAATGTTTGATTTTGTAATGACATGTCCTATTCATGATATAAATGCAAAATTTATAGTCTCAATTTTTTAGATTATTGTCGTTTTTGTCCAATCAGTACTTTTTTTTTCTTGATACCAGACAGCATATAGCAATATTTGAATAATTACCTCTCCAGCGTAGGAAACAAGAGGAGAAATTTCACAAATTCCAACAGTTTCTGCATGCAAACTAGAAGAAAAAAAATTTATATTTTTCATTTATATAAAAATCAAAATTGCTATGGCAGCATTATAAAATAGAACAATTATGAAAGTACAGTATGGGAACCCGATTTTTAAGTCCCAAAATCCAGAAATCTACTTTTTTTTTCTTTAAATTAAAAAAAAACCTTCAAGAAAAAAAAAGAGATTTTTCCATAATTTTTGTTGAAAAAACTACCTATTGCTTACTTTTCATGTTACTTTGATGTCATGTGTCATGAATAACATCAGCATTTTGCTTTTATTGTGTAACGATCTTTTAGCATCCTCTCGTAGTTAACTACTTTTTATTTTCTGATTAATACTTAACAAAGTATATTCACCAAAGATACAAAGCTATTTTCCCCAGTATCAATACAATTTTTTTATTGTATCTATCATACATATGTTGCATATCTCACAATAACAAAAAAACAGCTGCTGATCACGCCGATTATTCAGCATAATATAGGATGTTTTCATTAAGATTGATAAAGGAAAAAAGTAGGAATTTGACAAGAATATTGACGAAATTTAGAAAACGTACCAAGTATCACCGTAATATAATAATTTGACTTTTTTTCTTCCAGGACCTGAAAACTGGAAAAGTACAGAAAGGGTGTGGTCCAACACACTCAAACTTAGGATCCTATACTGCATTTGCAAAATTATGCAGAATTAATAAGCTTCAATTTAAAAAAATAACACATTACAATCATTTTTTAAAAATTACTTCCATTTCTAATTATTTTCCAAACAGGAATATTAATACTTTCTAAAACAGGTCTTGAGATAAAAATCTACAACTCTACTCACTCTTTCTTTTCACCATTGGCCGAGCCATTCAGATCCCTGAAAATAAAATTGCTGTTTAAATTGCAACAAAATTCACTGAGTAAAATCATTCAATTAATTCAAATTCTGAAAAAACTCATGATCCCTTTTTTTTTTTTTTTTTAACATACAAAAATTGCAATATCCAGTTTAAATATAGCAAGCATAGTATTAATTAAGTAGAGAAATGCATAAAAACATGCAATGAACAAACAAAAATCGCAATAAATAAAACTTTAATATCGTTGAATGCTACTGGGTCATTCCATTCAGCCGAAGAAAAAAGAATTCCGAAGTTAAAAAAGTATCAAAAAATAAATAAATAAATAAAAATCATACAACATAAGTTTTAAAAAATTGAAAAAGTATTGTAATTATCACTGAGATTAGCCATAATAAATAGTTTTTAAATTTCTACTGCTTGTTATTCAACGGTTACGTTAGTCACACGCCATCTTGAGTAAGAGTGCCACTTAAGACTAAAAAAATTAAGATTGAATAAATATGTTACATGTTTTTAAAAGCCAACTTTCTATATTTTTCAAACGTATCAGCCAATTTTTAACATGTGCTTCACTTTCAGAAATTTTTGCCTCAGAGAATGAGCGTGATTTTCCAGGGTTGCAAAAATGTTACGTTAGTCACACTGCTATTTTGGTTCAAAAAATACCTATTGTCAGTAATTTTGTTTTAAATTCTTAGCAGAAATGTGATGCATAGATACCATGTACATTGTAAATCCACCAGCGTAACTAAAATATATATTTTATCCTTTACAAGGAAAAACAGTTACAAAATCAGCTCCAAATGTTATGTTAGTCAGCATGGAATGACCCTAATCAAACTGTATATGGTACATCAGTGTATAAGCTGCAGTCATTAGAGCTTTTAAATATATATGAAGAAGCCAGTGGGTACATGTTAGAAAAAACTTGAAGAAAGTTGGCATGAGTGTACCATACATACAAAAGGTGAAAATATGCAAGGAAGAAAAAATAAATCTTGGTTCAAAAAATTAGGCTGTAATTAGATAAGCCTTTTAAAATAAAGTTAACACTATTTCTGAAGGTATGCATAATGTTTACTAAAATAATTTTATTACAACTGATTCCTAATTTTCCATCGTCATGAAATGAAATAGTAGCTCACTGAAGATTCTTCAAAAGATGGCAGCATTCAGGATTACAAGTGCAATGTTGGCTAAGCCTACCTTGGTTTTAGTGATTTTGTTCCTGTATTATAAAAATCAGATAGTAGTGTTGCACAAAGTATGTTTATAAAAAGATGAAAATATAGAAAAAATCTAGAAAGTTGGAATGATTGGAAGTGCGAAATGTTAGCACAAAAATTGCGAAGAGTGAAGAATTTTATCCTTGTCCAAAATCTACCTCATGCATATATATTGTCTGCTAGGGGTTCGAGGGCAAATCAGGTGGTAGGAAAAAAACTTCACTTTTAAGATAAAATTCAGTAACAAAAGGGTTAAAACAGGTCTGTGTAAACTTCTAAAAACTAGCTATAAATACATGAAAGTTATTTCAAAATAGCTTAAAAATTAGATTGATCAATTTGTCTTGACCTGTAAACCATATTTAAAATAAGAAAATGCAGAAAATGATTTGAAATCAAACATCCTAACATACACTGAGATAAAGGAATCCATCTTGTCGTCAGCAAATCTACCACCTGCGTCTTGAATATACTGTTGGTGCAAAGCATACAAGGATAGACGAGCCGTGGTCGGGGTGTCTTTGGGAGCATCTTCAGCATTTTTCATTGGAGAGAACTCTGCCTCCCTTATCACTTCCCACGCAGCAAATTTACTGGAAGAGGTTGCAAAGAGAAAAACTTTGTCACTACATTAGTTTATGAATTACTACTAAATGCATACCTGAAAATTCATGCTATTAGAACACTTAATGACATTTAATTCAGTAAAATGAGTCAATATTCTCTCAGAAGTTTTATACAACAAAAAAAAAAAACTAAAACATTTCACCGTTTTGAGAAATCCGCCTGCGCTATCACTTTAAAGATGTTTCGAAGAAAAAATCTTGGTTATTTAATTAGTTTTATGAATGACCAAATGAGTTTTTATGTATGATTAAATGTATACTAATAAATTCATGCTATTAGATCACTTAATAAAATGAATGCAATAAAGTAAATCTAGATTTCCTCATAAGTTTTTAGAAAATAAAAAGGATTCAAAACATACAAAATTTTAGAGTTTAGATCTTCCTATACACTTGACTGTCATGACAATTTTATGTAAAATAATCTTGTTAAATCATTAAAAAAAATTTTTTTAATGTTTCAATACATTTCATATTTTTATTGCCAAGTACAAAATATTAAAAAATAATTTTAATATGTTCAGTACTTTATAAAAATTAGTGCTTCAAGAAATAATATACTCTGGGAATAAATAGAAGTAATAATCACATACTCTGAAAATTCGAAGACATCAAAAACGAATTTCTCAAGCTTGATTCCGTTATTTTTAAGTGGTTTCACCATTTTTCCATCATCTCCAACGTATGGTATTTTTTTCTGTGCAATGTGATACTTTAATTTCTTGTCTCCACTGGAAAATAGACATTAAATCCCATGATTATACTGCATTGGTTTAAATTTCAAAATATAAATCATGTATATCAAATATTCAGAAAAAAAGTTAAAAATGTAATTTAGGTCCTGAATTTCAAATTACATGCGTATTTGATACTAAACAGAATCCGTGCAATTACATATAGGAGTCCATAAAATTTTCTATTATAATAGTGTAAATACAGACAAACTGAATGAATCAAATTTTTTTGTTTTTCATTCATTTTATTGAGATTTTTTAACTTTGTTAATTGTTAAAAAGTCATTTTTAAATGAAACGAAACTTCATTATGAAACTCAAAATTAATCATTGGACTACTTTTGTCTTATGACCAATATTCTTAGCATAGTATTTGGATTAAGTTCTGTAGTAATCTAATTTAATTCATGAATGTTCTTTAACAAAATGTTGCCAATATTTGAGCCAAATAAGAGTTTGATTTACCAACTTTATGATATTATCTCCTTTGGCACAGTAACGAATGCTTAACATGGGCCCTGACAATGAGACCTGAATGAAAACAAATAAGTGTTAAAGAATAAGCCATCCTGAAATAATAGCAATAAACCAAGAGGAAAAAAATCACACTGAAATCGGATTATGATGTTAGAAATCCAAGAAATTTAAATTCTACAGTTAATAAAAGAAGTTTCTATTTCGAGCTTTCAAAATGAAATAACCCACCTGCCAATCTGGTGAAGGAAATCAACAGTGAAAAAGTGATTGCAGATGTTGCCCGCACTGAATGTCAGTCTTCCGTCCGCGTTCCTCTTCTGCGCTGTATCCAAAGAAATTTCACTGTATTCTACAACTTGGAACTTTCCGCCCACCCGACATACCACTCCCACTGCTTCTGTTGGCACAACTTTCTCCACTACCTGTTAATTTAAAAATGGAAGGTTGAGCATCAGTATATTTCTATCTAAAAATACTTTGTACAAGAAAATGCATTAAAAATAGGAGATAGCTTCCAGAATCATAAAATGTGTGGCAATTTTGATAGAACATGAGCTGCAATATCTTCTGGATATTCAATTTATGTAATACAATTATACAAATATATATGTTTTCACGAAAGCTAGACAAAATATTTTGAAAGTTTTCTTTTTTTTATAAGGAATACTGAACTGATAGAATTGAAGACCCTCGTTCAAGAAGTCAAATCAACTTTTTAAAACTCTCGGAAATCGTAAAAGCATTTCAAAAATTCATTTTAAAATGTTTTGTTATTTATTTTTAAAGATTCTTTACATTTAATGCTAGTTAGAATTGGCCGGAAAAAAACAACTTTCAATCACATTTTGATAAAATATGTTAGCCATATAAAATTAAATAATGAATTGGAGCTGTCTCGATCTTGCTCCAAATACATCTAGTAAACCAAATAAAATTTGGATTTATAATCCATGAACAAAACAATATTAATTTTAATAAGAAAACAATATCCTTCTCAATATTTAAAAAAAATGCTTTAGTTCATAAATAATACAGCATAATATTTAATGTTTTTCTTCGCATTTCCTTGTTGCTGCAGCTTTCCTTTAACCCTTTATTTTCAAGAAAGTGGTCATAAAAGTAGATTTTTTCATTTAAGAAAATTATATAAAAAATATTTGTATAATATATATATATTCATCCTTTTTTTAAGATTATTTTTACGTTTCACTAAGTATGCTTCGGAAATCTCACGGTCACCAGAAATATGAAACTGAAACTCAGCCCAGACTTTTGGCTGGAGTCTTTGTAACTTCATTATTTTACTTTTAATCATTGTGTGAATTAAACTGTATGAAACAAACTTACTTTAGCTGCACAGTTAGCTCCCTTGCTGATGCAATAGCCAATGAACACAGGATCTGCCATCTTCACTAATATATTATCCACACAGTACACATGAACATATTTGATTCCCCTCTTGCCCATATCGTCTAGGATGCCCCTCTGTCGAAGGGCACGGAAGAGGCCCCCATTGCCATCTGTGGAAGAATAATTCAATGATAAGAAACAAAAATGTCTATCAGTACTTTAATATTTTCCTGAAAATTTTGCATTGAACTCTTATCCTAATTATACACATGCACTGTGCAAAAAAAAAAAAAAATATAGCTCAGTGCATGTATTTAACTATTGTTTAAACTATACATATTTGTTGTACTCCCCTCCCTCATCTTGGGATGACTTGAAATAAAAGTAATAAATAGCATTACACACAAGTTTGAGCATGCATTATAGGTCCTGTCTAGTTCTGCCAGATTTCAAAGAGGGTTGCTCAAAATCAAAATTTAAAATATTGAATTCTGATTTGGGGCAGGGTGAAAAGTCAAATTCTCTTTCAAAAAAACGAACCCAGAGAGAGAAAAAAATATGCTATTAATTTTTATTTAATTAATTTATTTATTTTTATGAAAAATATTTGATGTGGAGAAGGGGAGTTTTTAACAATCCTTATGTGACGCTTTTATAAGAAACAACATAATTGAAGAAAAATAAGAAAGTTCACATTAAAAACAAAACTATTTCAATCACAGAAAATTAACAGCGAATTTCACATTGGAGTAACAAATTAATTTGTTAAAAAGTAAGGATTCCTCGTCTGACCAAATTAAAAAACACCAAAATTTTACAACATTTTTTATTTTATATATTTTCATTTTTACACTAAGTATCTGACGCTCAAAGCAGACTTTATATTCTCCCATTATTCGTTTATAAAGGTTCTAAGTATTACTTAAGAAATGGGAAGGAAAATAATATTACCCTTTTTTCTTGTATAGTGCTGACTGCAGAAGAGCAGAAGCCCTACTCAGAGTTTACTGGTCCTTATTTAACCAGCCCTTGAATTTAACTATCTTTTTATTTTCTAATATTTGAAAGAATTTTAACAAAAAGGTTTCCAATTCTTTTACATTACACGAAATAGCATTGATAAACTAAGAAAATCAGCAGAGCAGGAAATTTTAAAAAGTTTTCAAATATAATGAATTTTCAATTGCACAAAATGAAACTTGGCAGAAATATATTGCAAACGATCCGCAACAACTGTAATGAAGTTTTTGTAAATTATTTTAAATAAATATTGAAATGAAAACACAGCAAAAATAATACCATTTGCATACTGTAAGAAGCTTAGTTCCTAAGTAAAAAACTTTTAGTGGCGTCATCTATTGACGACATTTATAAATTAAACGGGTGTAATATAGTATTGCAACGGTCTTTTTTTTTAACCTTTTTTTTTTTAATGTTGAAAATATTTGATTGAAAACAACATTTATTGTTTGACAACAAAAGCAGTTTGACTTGCATTTTACAAAATTCGGTAGATCAGAACTTTTATAAATTAGAATACTTTTCATGGGCTATCAATTTTAGCAACTGATTAGAAAATTAAAAGCAAATAAAAATTTAAAGCCAACAAAGATTTTAAAAAATGTTTTTTTATTAAAAGAAGCACCAAACATTAGTTTACCAGGAGCTTTAGCAATTTTCCAAGGTGTTTCTAGCATAATCTTGCCTTCTTGTGTAAGGCATGGCAGCATGTATTGTTCAAAGACGAGCAGGTTTTCTTTACGCAGTCCAAAGTAATCATGTTTGGCGAAAAATTCTAACGTGGGTTCCATGGTATGCTCGCTGGTCATTATGTACCTGAAAATCGAAAGTTTAATTCAGTTCCAAAACAATTGCTTTAACTTCACAAACACATTAAGTTAATTTTACAAAAATAAACTTCATGAAGATTAAGTGTGGTGGGAGTCTACTGCAGCTATTTGTCCAGTTTTTTAAGGACGATCATTGGTTATTTTAGAGAAGGTCAGTTAATTAATCATGTAGTTGAAATCCGATAATTTAGCCCAATTGGGGTTCTTGTTCTTTCTTTAATCAATAGTAAAACTTTTAGTCACTGATATTGATAAAATAAGCAAAAAATAATAACATGGGGTGAGGAAAAACTTTCCTTCTATCTCCGAAAAGTTTATTACTTATTTTTCAAAATGTCCGATTTCTGAAACAAAGCAAGGTCTCGTACGACGTCACCAGTGGATAAACTTTGGTGTAAAGCCAGGCCACCGCTTCAGCCGTTTTGCATCTCCGGAAATCTCAGCTTTTCACAACAATAATTAATCCGACTCAAACTTATACCGCCAGCACTGAAAATTAAAGAGCAACTGAATTTTTTTTTTTTTTTTTAGAAACAAAATGAGTCAAAATTTAGAAAAAAAAAATAATTCGCCCATGTTTTTGACCGTGCTCTTTCAGAAAACAATATTTTTCAAAAATGAACTCTTCCATTCTGAAAAAAAAAAAATCCACCCGCTTAACCCTACTCCCATGCATTACCTTTGACCCCCATCCCCCTATTCGGAAGCACCATCCGCCAATGAAAACAGGGATAATGAATTTTTTTGCGGTTCACATAAAATATACCTTGAACAAATACATGAACTAATTTCTGTTCGCAATTTTATCTTACCAAGGTATAGTTCCTTGCTTGCCGGTCAGTTCTTCGGCCAGTTCCTCGAGCTTGAGTAGCCTCTCTCCCTGCAACTGGTAGAGCGTCTTGTGGGAGGGCAACCCCACATCATACATCCCCTTCGGGTAGCTCACGCCGAGCCTGGTACCCTGCCCGCCAGCCAGGAGTAAAGCCGCGACCCGTCCCTCAGCAACTTCACAAAGTCCTAGAAAACACACATATTGCAGTTGTAAATAATAATTCAAACGGATAAATTTCTTACATTTATAGTTATTCTTAAGTTTAGTATAATTTTAAAGGGGTGGAAAGATTCTAAAACCCTGGAATATAATGGGTATTTTCGGAAAGCACAATTTTGAAAACTTCTAAAACATGGTAATTCTGAAATTTAAGTTTACTGCTTGGATTTTTTCAAACATCCTCCATCCTTCAAGAGAACTAGCCCGCAATAACGGGGGGGGGGGGGGGGGGGCGGTGTTAAAAGATGTAATACTTATGAGTTTTTCCAAGCAAACAAAGATCGAGAAATTCAAGAAAACTGTTTGAAAATTGAATTCCGTATTGTTATTTGCCTATTAAAGAAATTCAAAATCTTAAGAAATATTTTTTTTAAGGAATAGTAGCACTATTTTTTGAAAAAAAAATCCATTAACTACGTGAAAAACAGGATCGAACGATATTTAATCATCTCATTTTTGACACGTAACACGTTTCCCCGGAAGTGTATGCTATAATTATCGTAGTCTTCGAGAGTACCGCGGAACTTTGGCGGCTCGTACCGGGGGGAGGCGGCAACCGCTTTCTCATATTCAAAAGTAATGGGATCAAGCTTTTCTCAGCTCAAAATCAACAATCGATCGAAAAATTATAGTACTTATATAGTATAGTTAGGTTCATACGATCAAAAAAAGAATTGAATAATTGTCTTCATAAGGGTGTTTTACATTTATTTTTTGTTCATTATTTCATTACGAATTCAATTGAGCTTTGAATTGGAAGTCTAGTTTCCGGTAGCAGTCTGTCCCGCTTTTAGAAGTTGTATTCCTAATGACGTTAAAATCCAGGAACGTGGCTCTATCCCCGCCCCCAGTAAGGTATCTTTCGGGGCACCCTCTCCCCCAGAATTTTTCTTGTGTTCGGTGCAACAGAGTAACAAAATTATGCTAAGGGATACATGCTAGTTTTTTTATAGGCCCTATTGCGAAAATTCATCTGAACATAATACATAATAATCTTATGTCTAATATATTATGTCTAATATATTAAACAATAAGGTATCTTTCGGGGCACCCTCTCCCCCAGAATTTTTCTTGTGTTCGGTGCAACAGAGTAACAAAATTATGCTAAGGGATACATGCTAGTGTTTTTATAGGCCCTATTGCGAAAATTCATCTGAACATAATACATAGTAGAGTTCCGATTTTACATTTTCAGTGATTAAAAACGTACCAAGCGGGAAAACTTAAGATCGGGGTCGGGGTAATAATGCTATATTGTTTAAAAACTGACCCTTATCGAATGGACAAGTGGGAAAAGTGTATTGTTTTTGTCATTGGTTTGCATACAATTTAATTTATAGCCAGTGCCATGCTAACAATTCTTGCAAAATTAACTTGGTTGACTTATGCAAAAAATAAATAAAAATTAAAAATGTTTATATGCTTTGAATCGTTTGATCAGCTTCCGGCACACATTCCATTATTTCTTCTTCATTTTTTCATCGTTTCATTGCTATCACACGGATGCGAGTGTTAATCTGATATTGAGAACATTCGAGATATGATATAAAATACATGCAACATTGATTTCTGAGAGAATTTTAAGAAGAAAAGTATCAGCGGATTTGGTCCTCGGTTCTTTTGAAGGAAAATCTTATTTAACGATCGGAGGAAGTCTTACTTAGGACAGTAAGCCAGAACAAAACCAAAGCGGCTTCAAACAGCTATGAACTAATTTTTTTTTTGGGGGGGGGGTGAATATAAAAGTTTGTGTATCTCTTAAAGATGAAAAAAGTCTGCGCTTATCAAAAAACGTATTAAGCTAACTTTTTGAAAGGGAAAAACGTAAAACATGGAATTTTTTCAACATCGTCAGTTTAGCCTTTTTCCAGGACCAACACACAATGACGATGGAAGCGGGATAAAGTACGAAACGAGTAACGTAAAATCGAAATTCAACTCTTTCCATCAAAATTCCAAATGTTCCCAAAATTTCTCTAATTTCCGGAAGTTCCAAAGTTTATTTCCCTTTTCAAAATTTCAGGGATTTGTTCCTCTACAATTTAGACAGCTGTTAAAAGGCTTTGAAAGAACATTTTGCGGAACCCCATGGAGTATGATTCTTACCATGCCACGAAATGATGCAGGGAAGACTGTTTTACAGAGATTGCTAATGAGGAAACATTT
>JAXGGA010017467.1:0-24288 GCA_038373865.1 Uloborus plumipes | reverse complement strand
AAATTAGTTGTATTATTCTGTAAAAACAGCATTCCTTTTTTCCATATACTGCATTATAGTGATGCGATAGGCAATGACGTTAATAATTTGGTAAGAAATTATAAGAAAATCATCAGCTATAGAAACAAATTAATTGAATCACAGAAAAAACAAATATTTGTCATGTCAGAAAAAACATTACGGTATTTTCTACGATCTTCAGAAATAATCTTCCATAATTTGTTCTTTCCTCCTGTTTATTTTTTATTTAAAACTTTAAGCTATATTAAACTGAATCCCAGTACCCCCCCCCCCCCGCTAAAACATATTTAATCAGAAGAATCCAGCATTTTTTTGACTTGAAAAAAAAGAAAGAATTAGGCTTTTTTGATTCAGAATGAATTGGAGTCATTGTTATAAACCTACTTAATTTCTATTTTCTTCTCGTATACATTAGAAATTCAAATACCCCTGCGTTGTTGAAATTAAGATAACTTGGATCTTCCATCTACACAAAATAACGAAACTCTCGATCAATATTTTCTCCCGTGACTAAGGCTGAAGCGATATTTGTTCAATTTTATGCTTTAATGGTGTCTCCTTTCGAGACATATTTATTAATCTCAGTTTGTTTAATTTAGAAGTTTAAGCGCAAATTCACCTGCCATCTGCTTTATTAAGCTCCGCATAAATTAGTGACAGCATTTGCATAGGTTGCCATAAAGCAATCAAATATTTCAAAGTCATTACGGCTCACTTCTCAGTAATTGTTTACATCTGCAAATCTTATTGTGAGGACCTTAAATGTCGCATGGAGTTTGAATGTTTAAAAATTTATCAAAGAGAGTTCGGGAAAGGAGAATTAATGAATATTTTTTGTTCAATTGTTTTACTCAATATTTTAATTGCTGTTTTCCAGAATAATAAATGCAATTAATACGCAGGTAAATAAGAAAGCTTCGATATCCGGTGCTAATTGTAAATTTTTGATGAAGGTAGCTTTTGCATTCGGCTCCTATATAATGGGGAATAAATAATTAAAAAGTACTTAAAAAAAGAAAGCTAGAAAAGAAAAATATTAAGCTCGTCGCATCGTTAAATTTATTAATGAAGTTGATTTTGTAAATAATGTCTTGTGTAGACAGAGTTGTTTTTATGTTTACATTATTAGCTTACATTACTGTTGAAAAATCTAAATAAATGTTGACAATAGGGTATTGAAATGGGTAAATGTGCGCATCTCTGTCTATCCTCCCTAATAATTTTTGAGAGAATATTACATGTGTCGTAAATGTTTTGCTTTAGTATCAAAAATTATAAAAAAGTTACAATTAAATGCTTTACCATTCTTTTTGAACTTAAAAAAGCTATATGTGAAGTTTGAAAATACAACATAACTCGTGATTTTAGAATAGAATTAGTTTCGAACTAATCTTACGTAAAAAGGGTCTATGACATTAAACGTGAAAAAAGAAATTTTTTTTGATCAAATATTTCAAAAGTACATTTTGAAAAATAGAAAACTTGTAAACAAAGCGACATTTAACTATTTTTAGTTAAAATACTATCAACAGTTAATTAGGTTTTGTTGTTAGAAAACTTTAGAACGTTATGTTGTGCAAATAGATTTTTATCTTGGTAATTGTAAAATTGCAGCTTATAACGGAAGTGATATCTTAATTTTTTTTTACCACTTAATGCTAATTTCTTTGCAGTTGATATCTCCATGATTACATTAAAGTTATCATAAGACGAAAAAAAAATCACTTAAAAATATACTCAGTCGTAAGATTAAATGCATCATATTTTTCTCCAATAGTAATAATATTACATTTTTCAGCAGATAAATTGAAAATTAAAAACGTCCTCTTATTAAATCCACTAAAATATGCATTAGAAGGGAGACATCACTTTCTAATAGTTATAAGTTAATTCTTTGTCCGTTTCGTTCGATGGATTTAAATTTCTGATGTGACAGTCACCAGATATAAAGTAAAGCAACAGGTATAAACTCCAACCTCTTTGAACTGCAAAATCAATTCAGAAACGGTAGCGGTAAATAAAGTGCATCTACCTAAATTCTTCGAATAACATATTTCACAAAAAATCAGGAAAGTTTCCAGCTAAAATTTCGTAATCTTCCTGAAATGAACCTGGAATATTGCTGAGGAATTCAAAAACCTTCTAAAAAGAGATTACTGTTCTATAATAAATCACGAGCCTTCAAAGATACCTTTTTTGGCTCATAGTGATAGCTTGGTATCATACTGCTTTACCAGGAAAACCTCTAAAAGCAAATAAGGCCGTGACTGAGGCAGAATTGCAAGCAAGTAACAACACCCTATTTGACTAAATTCATGCAAAGCTACAGCATCCAGCAAATGCATTTTATCCTGAGATTGGGAGCAGACAATCTGGACGGTCGCAACTGAACTGAAGGAGAAATACTTAATCAAAGCATTAAGTATATTTTGGCACTGGTAGCTGAAAATGTTTTCTAAACAGTGAGGAGTCAGAATTCATACAACTTTCAGCAATTCAGAAAACATTTTCGCAAGGATGCTTGATTTTAATAGGAAACTAGTAGAAACCGTGAAATCCAAAATATTGCCCGAAAATAAACTGATATTTCTAAATGTTTGTGCAGCGCGATGTACTGCAGCAAAAGATTACTAATATGAGTAGCTGTCTTTCTTTTGAGACTACCCGAGACGTTGAGAACCTCCAAATGTAATCTAACCAGGAAAGTACTCGACTTAAGTAATAATGAAAAAAGTTAAAAATGGTACCATTCGAAAGAGCATACTGAGACATGTCTTTGACCCAAAGATCAAGTGCCCTCGTCCCCTCGTTTTCGAGATAAGGGGTCTTAAAGTCGGCCGAAAAGTAGCCAAATTTGAAGACTTGGCAAGAAATTGAAGCTACCTCCCGATTCTCCCTTCCGCTACTTGCTTGACATCGCATCGTTTCCATGTTTGGTCATTTGCAAAGAAAGTAAGATGTTTTACGTTAACCCTTTACTTGTATGAGCTAAAATAAAGAATGCTGGTCAAGACTATGATTTGGAAAGCAGAGAGCTTTATCCAGAGGAGCGAAAACTTTACAAAGAAGTTAAAGTTTTATCTTTTTACGATTGATAACAATACATTTTAGAATTTTAGTTATTTGAAGTTTTTTTACTGAACTTAGTTGTATGTATTAATTATTATACGTTAAAATATATTGCACGTGTTTCTAAATGAATAATTCGGGATAATTAAATAAGTATGAAAAGCAGCTAATATAAGCTCATGTACAAAAAAGGAAAGAAACAATCTTTGGGGTAGCAATTAAATTGTCCTCCATTATGATATCAGTTCTTATTGAAAAAAAAATCGATACAAGAAGTTTCACTATCTGCCAACTCTTAGCAAAAACATTTATTTTTTTAAAAATTGAAATCGAGAAAAAATAAATAATTTTTAAAAGAAAACGAATTAGTAAATATCAATAGCTGCAAAATTATATCCACATCGGAAATTACATCACTGGTAGAGGGAAATAATTATTTCCATTCTTAAAATATACTAATAGAGTCGGCATTCATTGTAAAAATCCCTGCCGTTCAAACAAATTGGTCACTGTAGGGTCATTCCATTTTAAATCAACAAATGGGGTGCGCATCACCATTTTTGATTTTGATGAAAATTTGCATGTGTATTCCTTTTACTTCCCAGAGCTCAAAACAGTGTTCATTTTATTTTTAAAAAATTTAACCTTTGATATATAGGCCATTTTTGTTGTTGGCAACAGCGAAAATCGGGCGTTTTGATGCTTTGTCTTATAAACTATAACTTTTTTTCCATCAAAGATTTTGAGCTTAAATATAGCTCATTGGAAAGCTAAGAAAAAGATCTTTTTATATATGCTATTAATAAATTTCAGATTTAAAAAAAATATTTATTTTTTCAAGGTCGAAGTTCATGACGAAAATGACATTACTACTTTCGAACATTAAAAAACCCATGAAGAGTTCAAAGTAACAAGCCGGTTTTTTCATCATATATTCATAGTCATGGTTACTTACAGTATAAAAAAAATTGGCTTGTTACTTCACCCCCTTTATGAGATATGCCCCCCCAAAGTTGTGCATTTTTTAAAAAATCCAATTTTCAACGCTAAAAAAATACATGTGGGGGGCAAGATAAAAAAATTTTTATATGTGGTATTTTAAGTACTTTTTACCAGCTTTCTAATGAAACAAAAGTTGCTTTGTTATTCAAAGGCGTTTGGCAGATATAAGGGACTGAACTTTCAAAAAATTGCACAAAAACAACACGATTATTTTCATTTTTTAAATCTTTTTTTTTTATTTAAATGTAATTATATACCTTATTCTTTGCCTTAAATGCTAAAAAAAGACTAAGAAGAGCAATGAAGAAACATATTAAAAGTTTAATAAGATAATTTAATATTTTCAACACCTGGGAATATAGAATACCACTAAAGTTCTCTGATTTTTAAACATCTGATTGCTACCTACAACAGGACTGAGCATTTCTCATCTTGTCCAGGTTTGTTCATACCATGTGGTTATCTTTGTTCTGGCTTGCTCTCACATGTTTATCTTAGTTGTCTTTCAAACTCTGAAAGAAGTAGGTTGTTGAGCTAGTGTTTCTGCTGTAAAATCTTGTGAAGCTGATGTGATTTCTTTTCATTTCAAGTTCATTCATATTCACAGAATGTTTTGTTAAAGGTAAAAGAAGAAATTCTTTAGAATCCTTAAATATAAATTTAAATTTGTCTTTCTACATGTAAACAGTGAATAAGTTATGGATAACCCTAAATGCTCCATAGGAGTTTTTGAGAATGATGGCTGTAATATTTTAAGTTACAGTAGGCAGTCTACTGTAAATAGTATTACTGAGTACAGTGACGATGATAAAACTTTACTGCACCTGAGAACTAGGTGTAAAACTATTGAAACTGTTTGTACCTACCAGCAAGAAGTTCCATAAAGGTAGCAAAATTTGGCAAGAAATTTTTTTGCATGGTAGGTACAAACAGTTTCAATAGTTTTACACCCAGTACTCAGGTGCAGTAAAGTTTTATCATTATCACTCTACTGTCTACTCAGAAATACTATTTACAGTAGATTCCTACTGTAACTTAAAATATTACAATCATCATTCTCAAAAACTCCTATGGAGCATTTAGGGTTATCCATAACTTATTCACAGTTTACATGTAGAAAGACAAATTTAAATTTATATTTAAGGATTCTAAAGAATTTCTTCTTTTACCTTTAACAAAACATTCTGTGAATATGAATGAACTTGAATTGAAAAGAAATCACATCAGCTTCACAAGATTTTACAGCAGAAACACTAGCTCAACAACCTACTTCTTTCAGAATTTGAAAGACAACTAAGATACACATGTGAGAGCAAGCCAGAACAAGGATGACCACATGGTATGAACAAACCTGGACAAGTTGAGAAATGCTCAGTCCTGTTGTAGGTAGCAATCAGATGTTTAAAAATCAGACAAGTTTAGTGGTATTCTATATTCCCAGGTGTTGAAAATATTAAATTATCTATTAAACTTTAAATATGTTTCTTCATTGCTCTTATTAGTCTTTTTTTAGCATTTAAAGCAAGGAATAAGGTATATATTTACATTAAAATAAAAAAAAAGATTAAAAAAAATGAAAATAATCGTGTTGTTTTTGTGCAATTTTTTGAAAGTTCAGTCCCTTATATCTGCCAAACGCCTTTGAATAACAAAGCAACTTTTGTTTCATTAGAAAGCTGGTAAAAAGTACTTAAAATACCACATATAAAAATTTTTTTATCTTGCCCCCCACATGCATTTTTTTAGCGTTGAAAATTGGATTTTTAAAAAAATTTACAACTTTGGGGGGGGGGGCATATCTCATAAAGGGGGTGGAGTAACAAGCCAATTTTTTTTATACAGTAAGTAACCATGACTATGAATATATGATGAAAAAATCGGCTTGTTACTTTGAACCCTTCATGGGTTTTTTAATGTTCGAAAGTAGTAATGTCATTTTCGTCGTGAACTTTGACCTTAAAAAAATAAATATTTTTTTTAAATCTGAAATTTATTGATAGCATATATAAAAAGATCTTTTTCTTAGCTTTCCAATGAGCTATATTTGAGCTCAAAATCTTTGATAGAAAAAAAGTTATAGTTCATAAGACAAAGCATCAAAACGCCCGATTTTCGCTGTTGCCAACAACAAAAATGGCCTATATATCAAAGGTTAAATTTTTTAAAAATAAAATGAACACTGTTTTGAGCTCAGGGAAGTAAAAGGAATACACATGCAAATTTTCATCAAAATCAAAAATGGTGATGCAACAACTTTTTGGAAAATTTGTTGATTTAAAATGGAATGACCCTGTAGCGAAAAGTCTCTGTAACGTAAATGTAAAACATATTACATGTTAATTTCGTACTGTTTAAAAACACTAGAATAACTTTTACTAGTTCTGCTATATGTTCAACGGGTAGGAAAGACTGACAAAATTGTAAATCAACACAAGTTTTAGCTTAAAGTCAATACAAGTTTTAGCTCTGTAAAAGTAGAAAATGGGTGAAAAAAAATCATGAAAAAAGGCCTGATGCACTGAAAAAAAAAAAAAAAAAAACGCTCAAGCGAAAAAAACGCTCAAGCGAAAAAAAAAGCACAACTTAATAAAAATAAATACACAGAGAAAACTTTAAAATAGGAAAGTTGAGTTTTGAGCTGCGGAAACTGTGAATCTGTCAGTCTGTCTATTGGTCAGTTTTTCTGCCCTCCCCCCGCAATAACTTTTGAGTGCATAGTCCGATTCGAATTTTTTTTAAATCGAAAGATCTCAGTGAGGACAATACACTCCCATACTCGACTTTATGATTTGAATAATATTTCATTTAATTTCGAATTTCCAATTTTTCCCCCTGTCTTCACTTATAACTTTTGAAGGAGCAAGTTCGGTTCGAGCGAACATTTTTTTTTCGAAATATCTCAGAGAAAACACCTCATTCCTGTTTGATTTTTTTATTTGAACACATTTTCATTAAATTTTGAGCATTTTTTTTTTTGAAAGACCATTCTTCCATACCCAGTGATGCAATTGACAAAAATGTTTAGGGGAACTCACTTTGAGTTATAGGGGACCCACCAAAAGAAAAGTGGTTTGAAAAAATTTATATTTGCAATTTTTACAATTAAAAACACTAAATATACCCCCTCCCCATACTACAGACCTGTTGACAAGGGCCCCTTAACAAGGGGGACTCCCCTTAAACAAGGGACCTGCTCTAATCGCAAATAGTACGATAAAATTTAATTTTGATGTGTTGTTTAAAATTGTTTTTCCTCTTTAAAAAGCTCTCTGCTTTCCATGTCATAGGCTTGATAGTAGCTTTCTGCTTTAACTCGCACAGGTAAAGTAAAAGATTATTGTAAAGCCGTCTTTAAAAAGCTTTGCAGATGACCAAAAATGGGGATCAAGTTTTCCGTTGGATGCAAATTGTGTAATCGCGCCGCAGCTTCCAGTTTCATTATAACTCGCTAAAATTGGCGATTTTTCAAAAAAAATTAGCTGACTTTAGGACCTTATATTTCGATAACGGGGGCGCGAGGGCAAAAACGCGTGCGTCCAGAAACATGTTTTACAATGCTCTTTCGATTGGTACTCATTAAAAACAAATTCATTATTCCATGATCGCGTACTTTCCTGGTAAGAATCCTATGGCTTCAAGATAAAATCTATCGAGCTGTTGTATATTTGCTTATATTTGTTGTTTTTGCTTATTTTAACTAATATTTTGAATTTTCTAACGTACAAAAATCAATGCAATCTATACATATATAAATAAATGGATGGATGTATATATTATTTGTGTGTTTGTATGTTTTTTACTTGTACAAATCCGGTTTTAGTCGGATTATCATCAAATTTGGCCCAGAGGTTCCTTAATGCACTAAAATCCACATAGGCGGGGTTTTCAATTTTAAAAGAATAAAAAAAGCTCAAATTTCAAATTTTTTCGTCTCAAAATTTCCATTTTATTTCAATTTTGAATATATAGAGTAATAGAGATAAGCTTTTAAGCATACAAATTTATCAAATTTAACGCATTTAAATATGAGTGTTTTCCAACAAAGATTACGATTAACAATGGATTATCAATTTAAGGTTCACCTATTTCATTTATTATTCATTTTTATTATTATTATTCATTTTAGCATGAAATAAGTTAAAAACAATTATAATTCATGTTCTAATTACCGTAGAACATTGGCACAAATATTGTATGATGCAGAAAAATTAAAAGTTACCCGGGCAATGCCGGGTAAGAAGTTAGTTCGTAATATTTTCTAAACATATTTCGAGATCACTACAGAAGCAAGAATAAAAAGAAATATACTTCATTTTATAAAAGGAACAGTGCTCGCATTGGATTTGAATTCTTAATTACATCCATCCATTAAAGGCTGCTTCAGTGCTTCGAGTAATGAAAAACTAGATTTGCAAGAGATGTAGGAACATATTTTGTGTCATTAATATTGAAAGATCGAATGAACTGTGTTAAATAGATCAATCCATGACATGTAATTAGCACAGAGCTCATTAAGAAAGTCTGCTAATTAAGAAAGTCAATGTACTTTATACTTCGTCTTCAGCTTTGAATGAATGGTTTAACTTTTGTCAATTTTCCATGAGAGCAAGAGAAGCAAAAATTGATAATTTAAGCATAAACTATTTGTTTTAAGAAGAAATAGAAGATTAAGTTTCAAAGAGATAAGTTTAGTTTACTCTTTTAACTAAGAAAACTTTACGTGTGTTGAATCAGTTTTTAAGATGTTTGCTGAAAATATATGAGATCATTATCTCGGTTAAAAAAAATTCTTGTTTAAAGATTCATGAGATAGAAAGATCATACAGAAATAAAATGCTTGTTAAAAGTAAGAATATTTTCTTTCTTTTCAGCATGATTGCTCAAATTGCGATGTATATGTGTAACAAAAAATAGTGACCGTCATTAAATAGGAAAGCTTATCCTGTTTATAGACAAACGTAGGATTATTTATCACGAGGCCCATTATATACGTCCGTCCATGAAGATCGCGCCTAGCACTCGGGAACCACTCCACTTTAAAAAGGGGTGATGGGTTGTGAGTTTCAAATTAAAATCCGAAGTTTTCAATTAAAACTTCTATTTTTGCTTTCCTTTTCACACATTCAACTGAACTACCGTAAATCAGGGTTACTTGGACCCACAAGTGGGCTACTTGAGCCCACAGTAAAATGATAAAATCTGGGTTTGGTACAAGCGTTAGAGACTGCAGAGGGCTTCTACCTAGTGGAGAAACGAGGAACTACGTGCAAGTCTTCAACTAGTAGGTACCAAACCTAGATTTTATCATTTTATTGTAGTGGGCTCAAGTAACCCCCTAGGGTCCAAGTAACCCTGATTTACAGTACGTATTTGAAATTAGCCTAATTCTCTACGTTGTTTGATATGGCTCAAAATGCTTCTTATTATTCTTCCTCTTATTTTTATCTTACCTACCACCCCTATTTTGGTAAGATCAGAGAAGACCTGACGCATGCGTAAACACGCGGATGGTTTTACCTAAGAAAATCAGACAGTAATTCCTGTTAGTGCTTTGATTCAAACGTATGCAATTGCAGTAAACTAACGATTATTCATGATTCGGATTATCCGTGGGTCTTTACACACTTCTTTTATTTTTTTTTATTTTTGACGGTGATGGTTTACTGATTTCAGAAATGCGCACTCTAACTTTACGAGTTTTAACCTTAAGAGTGCAAGAACTACTTCTAGACAAAATGATACATCGTTTTGTGACAAGGTGCTGTTAATAAAACTATTTCAATCAAAAGTTAAGAAGAAAAGCTTTCAAGTAATAAAACAAAAACAACTAATAGACTTTCATGTAAAAATTTAAGCTATGTACTAATATTTTAGTCATTAAGAGCCATTATTTCGAAAATGAGTCAAAAAAGGGAAATTTTGGCAGTGTCATTTTCTGATTTTCCTCATCTTTTTATAAGTGAAAGGTAGGTCACCGTGGACTCCAAATTAAGCTTTTATTTCATTGATTTCAGTGTATGCAAACATTTCATGTGTACAACATGCAATTAGGTCTTTTATGCCAATAATGCTTACTTTTAGTGTAGTGCATTATTCTTTTCGTAACGAAAAAAAAAAAAAAAAAACTTGGGTGAAGGGGCAACTAATGGTAAAAAATTAAAAGTATCTACCAGCCCCTAGCTGCTAACTAAAAATTTCAATTTTCAAGTCTATTATCTTTCAAAAGAATAAAATCTGCTTGAACATTTCTGAGAAAAAACTCAGTACAACTAACAGAATTTCTATAGACACAATATATTTCTGAACGCAATAAAATATTTTTATACCAACAAAACTAAAATGCAGCCTTGAAATTCCTTACTCGAGCTTGCCAAAGCCGTAATTGTTTTTCTCCTCTAACATTTATTGAGGGGAAAAAAACTTTGCTGGAAACCTCTCCTAATTGGATCCATACTGCACAAGCACAACAGGAGCAATAATATATGTTCTAATAAAGCAGAGAAACCCCAAGCTTTGGGATAGAATCACACCAGCCTGTAACAGAAATAATGTCATCTAACGAACCATTAAAAATTCTCTTCTTTAATAATCTCCCAAAAAGAGCTCTTTAATGTTGTTAGAATGTTCATAAAGTACGAAGCTTTATTAAAACAACACAGTTATTAAAGTGTGAAAATCTTTCTCAATTTTCAAACGCCATTTTGTTTGAGTATTTTGAAAAGTGAAACGACGGGGACGCATTTTTAAAGGAGAATCCTTAATGCTAATTTTATGTGAGTAAGAGTGCATTTTTAATATGCAATTTCGCGTTCATATTAAGCACTTTAAATGCATTTTTAAGTAAATTAATTTCCTTGCGATTATTATGCGCTTTAAAGTGGTTAAAGAAGTTAGGTAGTAAAGGACTTTAATGACCTAATAATAAAGCTATCATTAAAGAGAAAAATATTTTTAATTACAAAAAGTGTTGTAAATGTTGCTTTCGTTTAAAAGCGTCTGACTGAAATTTCTACTGATGTTTAATTCAGTTTTGCTACATTTTTCCTGAAAGACGGTGCTTAATATTAGGATAACTTAGGACAAAATAATGGGACTAGAGCACATCCTGTAGTAGATTATAAGGCAAATTTGTATGCACTGCAAAAAATGAACTGTTGTTTTTATAGTATAATACTTGCAGCCGAGGTTCCAATTTAAAACTAAAATGCAAAGTAATAAACTGTAAAACTAGTAATATTACAGTTTCTTACTGTAAAGTTATAAATTTCAGTTTATTGACCTAAAATTTAACTGTATTATACTGTCGAAACTACAGTATAATACAGGCAGCAGAGGTTCCAGTTTAAAACTCTAAAATGCATGGTAATAAATTGTAAAATTAGCAATTTTACACTTTATTACTGTAAAATGAGTAATTTTTACAGCTTATTACCATAAAATTAGCTGTATTAAACTGTAAAAGCAACATTCATTTTTTACTGTGGGAACACATATATATAACACAGGCCAACAAAAAAAACCTTTTTGAAAACTTTTTTAATTTTAATAGCTGATCTTGATAGATTTTTATGTGCTGAATCCAAATCTGCTTGTAGTTTTTATGTATCACCCTTAGTTTCCAAGCAAAATGTATTTTATTATATAGTCTAATACCCATTTACAGTATATAGGGAAATCAATGAAACACTGTAGAATCGTAAAAATGGTTTGTATTTACAGTAAAATACTTGGAATAGTAATTTTATGTGATGATACAAGGTTCACTTGTCAACTGGAATTGCTTTATATTTTCTTTCCCTTTTTTCCTTGAAGCTTCTTGTGTAGCTTTTCCTGCGATGAATAGCTTGCTGAACTTCCCGGTGAAGTGACCAACAGTAATCCCCCATCATGTTGTAGCATGTGTTTCAGCAGTGCTGCCAACATCATCTTTGTTCATTAGACCTATTTTTTCATGTTATCTTAACTATGAAAAAGCTGTTAAATTCTAAAAATGTTTCTTTATTTCATGAATGTAACTATAAAATGTGAATAAATGGTGGGTGATACAACTTTTTAAGCATCATATTTGGATTCAGCAACCTAAACAACATAAGAATAAGGTATTTTCATTAAAAAAGTTTTTTCATCGTTGGCCTGTGTAATTTCTGCATTTAATCCAATCGATTTATTCTTAAACCAACTTCAAAAAATTAAAAAAAAAAGTTACCCATTCACATTGCATGAGCTTTTTTGTTTTTTTTTTAAAGGGGGGGGGGGGGCATTTACGACTTCTTACTGCACGCACATCTCGTGTTTTTATCTTCGTGCTCACATTAGCTGTAGTTTTACCGATAGTATGGAATCCTTGAAGACAACCTGGTGTCTTGTATCCAGGAGCTGAGCAATCTCTGATCCAGTTTCTCATGAGCTATTGATTTGGAATGGGAGTTTTGGAGACTTTGCTACCACTACAGCTTTGACTTGCATGAGTCACCATTATCGCACGCGGTGAATCTCTGGCCAACTAGGATTTAACCCGTGACTTTTTGGTTCATCAAACCACTACGGAATCCCTCACTTTCTAACGGAATGGAAGGGCGGATCCAACTTGTGGTTAAGCAGGGGATTATTTTCGGAAAGGGGAGGGTCAAAGGGGAATTTTTGAGCAAAAAAGGGGGGGGGGGCAATTTTTTCGTGATATTAGACCAAACAATGCAGTTTTTAGCTATATTTAGTCGCTTAAGGGAGAGGGATGGGTTATTACCCGTATGACCGCCCCTCTGGATCTGTGTTTGACTGAATGAAACTTTTGTTAAAGATGATTCAACACAAAAGTTATCCCTTCATTTAGGAAACTACGGCACAATTTTCTCGATTTTCAACACTTAAAAGGTTTGATGTTTCACATTAAAAAAAAAGTAAATAAATAAATAAAATGAAATCAAGGAAATCTTTTTGACATTAAAATGTTTAAATAGTTTTAAAAAATCAATTGTTTCTTTCCCTACTTTCTCTTTTAAGTGCTTTTTATACTTGACTAAATTTTCGCGGTGTATATCCAATTTTCAATATGTGAACAAGCTTGAAAAAGCGTTAAAACTGTCTCTATTTTTAACATATCTGTTCTTTAAAAAGATATATAGAATTGGAAAGCCAACAATTTTTATACAAAAGGGCAAAAATATTTTCTCATGAAGTGCATATGAAACACATTGCTTAGAGGATTTGATTTTTATAAAGCAGTATTATTAATGGTAATTACACTATCGCTAGTTTTTACGTCATTAAGATCTTGTTTTTAACAAAACAAATCTCTCCATAGCAGGCATTTATTTGTATCTGAAAACGATGCAATGCAGAAACTTTCTGAACTCTTTTAAATTGAATGTTATTTTCATCATAAGACACGCAATTTAAAGCATTCAACACAATAAGCTTTCTGCCTTCTTGTGCAGATATTGCAAGAAATCTACAAAAACGCGGCATTCAAAGTCGAAGAAGTATGAAAACAACTAATGGTTCTTACAAAAGAAATAATAACTCGAAAACTGTCAAAATTCTGATAAATCTGTTTGAAAGAAAAGATGATGATTGGAATTTGTAGAAGCAGTTTCTTTCTATTCGGGGCTTTTATTTTTTTACGAGTATGTACGAAAAAAAGAGGAGAGACACCATTATGGAATAAAATATGGTTTCCCCATGGGTCCCGAAATAATACATAGAACACACATGAAACGTTTTAAGTGAAAATCTGATCATTAATACACTGTAAAATATGAATGTTTTTTTACAGTATAATACAGCTAATTTTATAGCAATATACTGTGAAAATTGCTAATTTTACAGTAATAAATCGTAAAATTTCTACTTTTACAGTGCTAAACTGTAAAATTGCTAATTTTACAATAATAAACTGAGTAATTGCTAATTTTACAGTGTTAAACTGGAACCTCGGCTACCAGTATTATACTGTTGTTTTTACTGTATAATACAGCTAAGTTTTACTGCAATTAACTGTAAAATTTTGAACTTTACAGTAAGAAACAGTAAAATAGCTAGTTTTACAGTTTATTACTGTGCATTTTAGTGTTAAATTGGAACCTCGGCTGCCAGTATTATACTGTAAAAACAACAGTTTTTTTTTGCGGGGTATATATGAAAATTCTCACAAGGAAAAAAAAGTTCTTTTTTTTTACAAAAGGATGTTGGGGCAAACCTGAATTGAAAGCAATGTGTACCTGTACCTAGCCTGTACACAGATCCTAATCACAGCTTTATGACGTTACCAGGTTAAGTCTGTTCCATCTATGGATTAGTGTGTAATAATTACCTCTTATATTACTACATTAAAGAACTTTGATGGAGTAACAATGCAATTGTTGTCGTTTATACAAATCGCTTATGCAAGTGAGGTCACGTGCTGTACTGTGAAATACGAAAACCATCCATAAATCTACGTTGATAGTAAAATGCAATGAGTTAAAATTTACTTTAATCATTTTTTTTTCATTTTAATCTATAACTATGTGTTTTGGATTTCAGAGGTCATAATTTTAGCGAAATATTGCTCTTTAATTTTATGAGAAGTATCTTCACTTTAAATTGTTGACTGCAACAGACTATAACAATAAATATATGACAAGATGCCATGTGGAAATTTTTTGATCATTAATTTGTTTTGTTTCACAAATATATATAACTTAATACTTTTTATGGTTTAGTTATGAACGTGGCTTAGAGTAATCATGTTTAGGCATTCAACTCTAAGTTTGAATTTTAGTACATTTCACTTTCACGGATAGTGGATTTTATGACTTTTTTAAAAATCTATAAGAAAGTCAAAAACTAATATTTTCCTTTTTTACAATTCTTAGGTCATTTTAACAATGCACTGAAACATTTGAAAAAATAAAAGAGACTTCCAAATCCTTTTATGTCATTTTTTTTTCGTTACTATAGAGCTGTGGGAAATCTAACCTGGTAACGTGCTAAAGCTATGATTAGGATCTACGCAGCGTTTGCAATGTTGCCAGATTAGGCTTTCCCTAACTATAAATACAAGTTCAGTACTTGGAGCGAAAAATAAATGAACACTAAAGTTGATTAGAACTAGAAATTTTTAGAATGGTGTTTGTGTTTTTAATAGTTCTTTTATTTAGCTATGAAATTAAGGTTTAAATTCAAATTAAATAGATATGTTTTTATTCTTAAATTATTATGATTTGAGAACTTTAAACTAATTTCAGTTAGAAACCATATTTTATAACACTGTCACACGGCAAAAAAGTAACTGTTGTTTTTACAGTATAATACTGGCAGCAGAGGTTCCAGTTTAAACTGTAAAATGCACTGTAATACATTGTAAAATAAGCAATTTTGCAATTTATTACTTTTTCATTTTACAGTTTAAACTGGAATCTCGGCAGCCAGTAAAAAAACTTTTTTTTTGCAATGCACACATCACTTCATAATTAAGTTACATAAAATATTCAAACTTTTAGCACTCTCCCACTGAAAGTTTTGCCAATGCACCACTGAACTGTTATTACATCTTCTTTCTGTACCACGATGCCTTTCACAAATGATTAAGAACGTAGTTTATACGCATAATTCACTGCTTTGATTAAGTTGCTTCGGCAAAATTTTTATTTCGCATAGAGATAAGGAGAGCACTGTAGCAGGATGAGTTCTATTTTTTCAAAGCTCCTTAAGTTGATATAAATTTTGAACTATTGAAAAATTATTAATTACTTTGACGTAGAGGAAATGAGTAATTTCTCAGGTATAAAGTGGCCTCGCTTGAAGCAATTGAAAAAAAATGGCGGAGGTTCTAATGAAGCCACTTATTTGATTAAGAATGTCGATGAGCTATTACAAGCATCAGAGTCGATAAAGTAGATCGTTAAGCAAATGAAGTCATTGATTGGTGATTAAACAAGTGAAAGCTTATTCCCGGTGCAAATATTTTTATCCAGATCTCAAGTATCTGCAATTTGTCACGCTCTGTTCTCAGCGTTTGGTTTTGAATTGCGGAATTTCGGCATTTTTGGTTCTTTTGGTGAAGCAATTGATTGTTTTTTTTTTCTTTTTGCGTTTTGAAATTAGGTAATTGAGTCTCATTAGGCAGTTGCAGATTAGGAGAAGGCAGTTAATTAAGATTGAACTTAATTAAACTTTTATGCTCAAATTAATGGAAAAAGGTTTGCTTGGTCAAATAAGGAGAAACTAAATCTTTAATTGCACGTAATATACCTTTTTCTTATTTCGTCGAATCATTACCAATGCCGCAGCTACACCGTTTAAAATCAGACTTGAAAAAACGGTGTTGAATTAGAGAAAAAAGGCTGTTTCGTTGCTTTTACAAGCTGAAAAAGTTTAAATTCTTCGTGTTTTTTTGTTGTTTACTTAAAATCAATCACTTTCTTCAAGCAAGACATAATTTTTAAGTTATAAAACCGCAGGGGACCGAAACTCATTTATTACCAGAAAATATTTCAATCGCATGAAAGAAAAATGCTTGATAAATAGTAAAATTGCTCAGAATTAATTATTTTTCTTTTTATGAAAAAGAAACGTATAAAAAGTAGTAAAACTTGTGAAAATGAACGTAAAACGTATCAAAGTTATACCGTTAAAATTATACATTAAACTGTGTGCTAAGAAAAAAAAATGATGTTAGTTAGGAAGATCCATATATTTTAATATAATTAATAGTTAGATTTTAATGCAATATATATATATTACATTATAATGCATGTTATACTATCCTTGTAATACTTGAATCATTTATTTTGTGATTATGTATTCTTTTGTTCCCTAAAAAAGTGGAGAAATAATTAAAGATAGCGATGCACATAAATCATATTTTAAAACCCCTTTTTAATGCAGCTAATTATGCTTTTCATAAGCTAATAAGTTGCTAGCTGCGTAATCCCCATGGGAGTTTGAAAGAAAAAACTGATTATATTGAAAAACACATTCTATACATAATTAGACATACATTGCGTAAACGCAATTATGGAAAAAAAACTAACCAGTTAAAAAATTTTTTTTTCAATAATGCTTCAAATTTTTTTTCAAATTTTTGTTAATTAACGTGACTTTTTTTCGAAGGTTTATTTTTACGCAGAAATGTGAGTTTTTTTTTCGCAATACCGGGTGCAGTTGTTTCAACTGAAATTGCACTCACAACTTTGCTTAGAAATCCAGCAAATGTAACGTGAGATACGAGATCCCAAGAGAGTCGAAAAAAAAATTTATCTTCGCAAGCGCAAATTTTCAGCTGCTGTTTTCTTACTTTACTTTTCATTTATTAGCTCCTTGTTCTTAGAAAATACGACGCGAATATTTGATGCTGCGCTTGCTTCATGGATGTCAAATTCTCAAAACAGTGAAAATTGTATTTGCAAATGAATTTTTAAGTCTGTCAGCACTAGTAACGGCAAAGTGATATAGTGAAGAAAGGTTAATTTTTTATACTGAGCAAATTTAATTTCAAAATTTCAGTAAATTTTGCAAATAACGTAAAGTTAGTACGTAAAGAGGGAACTTGAAAGAGAGGAAACCGTAAGAGAACGTTTGTATTAATATTGCTATTTTTAAGATTTTGGCAGCATTGTATCTTCTAATGAAAATGGAAAATAACCGCTTTATTAGAATATATTTTCTAACGATGCATTTGCTATTTGTTTAATTACATCATTTTTCGTTGAAATAGTGGAATAGGCGAGTGACTTCAAAACTAAATGAATTAATTTGCGAAATAATTAATGAATGACTAAAAATACATAACCGAGTAGGAATTTATAAATAAACAAATAAGTAAGCGAATATATGATGAATAAATAAGCTAAATTAAATATTACACTTTGTCCCAATTACTTGCTCCGTATGCACTTGACTCCAATTGATATACATAATTAAAATCAAAACATGCCTAATATTGAAGAAGTAAATAATTAAAGCACTGAATCTTTATTGTTATTTAAATATTAATAACAAGCAGTTTTTCATTTCATAAAAAATGATGTTCTACACAGTATTACAATATTAGCATAAAAATTCAAAACTGTCTTTTATGACAATCTAATTTGATCTTCAAAGGTAGCTTTTTTTTTGTGGACTGGAATCAATGACATGTTTTATACTGTAGTGCATTTTTTTTCCAGATAGGTGGCCCCATAATTGAGTAAAATACTTTACCATTTCATTTTGCACCGCTATCTCACTTTACTTTACATTCTCCTGCATCTCTAATGCTCGTAAATACGTTAACATTGAATGAGCTGGGTTATTCTGCAGTTGTTGTGCAATATTTTGTTTTAAGACTCTGTTGACTTTTTCTGAATTAAACCATTAAAGATACTAAAAATTAAGATTATTGCCTCTAAATGTTAACCATCAAAGCTTCCAAATAACTCCCCGATTAGAATTTAATAATAAATCATACACAAATTCAACGATGTCATTAAATAAGGAATTTTCAATGAGAAACGTCAAACGATGTTGCACGACACATTGCCTATTCGTAGAATATAACTGAACGTGACAAACGCTGCAAATACTACTAAAGGTATAATTGTTTTACATCATTAACGAGTATTTGTATGCGTAGAAGTAAAAAGCAGCTTCAAAGCTGATTGTGCATCCATTAAATGGCGGCATAGTTTATTGATACTTTCCTGTGTAAAGCTGGTTTGACGTGTACTAGATTGTAATTTCGTCTATGTTAAAAGCTGTTACTTTTCCCAAAAGTTTTGCAGTTATTTAATGAACCACTAAAGATATCTTCGACTAATAAAGCTGTCAGAAAAGAAGACGCTTTTTAAAATCTTGAAGCATTAAGTTATCATAATTGCTGTTCAGTTATTAAAGCATGAAGCTGCGTTTTAACTTTTGTAAATAAGTCATTTAATGCTTTCTAAGCGTTATGTTCTGGTAAATATGTAGTACGCATATTGTTTCTAACTAAACCAAGTTGTATCACTTAGTTGTTTATGAGTAAATTTAAGGTTTAAAACTCGTATTTTAGTGTTATTATTGAAGTTTTACTCAAAATGGTCAATTGATAAGAAAAAATGGAAAACGTTGTGAAATTACTGTGTGTGTGTGTGTGTGTGTGTGTGTGTGTGTGTGTGTGTGTGTGTGTGTGTGTGTGTGTTTGTGTGCGTGCGTGTGTGAGGGGTTATAATTAAGAAACATAGCATACCAAATGGATAGTTTAAAAGATTATATCATGGGTTTCAACGGATGAAGGATAATTAGTTGAATAATGCACATTATAACACTCAGATAAGCTGAAAGCAAGTCGAGATATCACTGCGAACCTAATGCGGTGTCTGTATAAACCTAGGAAATACATTATGCGAAACATGATATCCAACAGTTCATCCAAACTCTTTGTAACAGAACTTCGTCATCATACATGGAATATGAAAGTTTTATACCGTACATTTTCTCCAACGGTATGGGAACGATGCCGAAATGGAAGGGTTTTGTAATCATTAATTTCTTATAGTAAAAAATTGTTTTTCAAAGCGAAGTTATTTTTTTTACCAATCACAGAAGTCCATATTTTGAGGATAAATTGGATTTATAAAAATTGAACCAATGCGCTATTTTATGTATATATATATATATATATATATATATATATATATAGATGTATGTCTATTTTTTATATATGTATGTTTGTTCTTTATATAAATAAACAGTTTGCGGTGGATTTTCATCAAACTTGGCCCAAAGGTTCCTTAATGCACTAGAATTCGCATAGGCGGGGTTTTAAAATTTTAAATAATCCAAAAATTTCAAAATTCAAATTTTTTGTCTCAAAATAGCCATTCTCTTTCAATTTTGAATATATAGGGTAATAGAGATAAGCCTTTAAGCATACGAATTGATAAAAGTTAACACATTTAAATACGAGTATTTTGCAAGAAAGATTACGATTAACAATGAACTATCAATTTTAGTCTCACCTATTTAAACCAGGAAAAAAAAAAAAAAAAAAACAAAGGTGAGTAAATTGTTTCTCAATATTATTACTGACTCAGGCAACGCCGGGTATTTTTCTAGCATTAAATAAAATTAAAAACTACGGGGTATCCCCCAAGCTACCTTAAACTCGTTCGCAGTCTTTGCGGAAGACAAACACCGGAGTCAAAAGACAAACTTTATTACGCTGAACTCCCCCCCCCCCAAAAAAAAAAAATCTTCGTATAATATTCAACGTGACAGACCACCCCTTTGCGTTACATAAATTTGTTTCTCTATTTTTAAATTAGGGGTATTTAAAACTGAAAATTCAAGAGTTTAATTATTAAACAATGCATTATTTAAAAATGGCCATTATTCAAGGGACATAATTAGTCATTCCCAGGATTTTGAAACGTGTCTCCAAACATATTCGCTACGAGCTCAGCTTTGTCTCCAAGAAAGGGGTGGATGTTTTGAGCATCTATTATTAATGTAAGTCCAAAACTTTCTCCAGTATAGCGTTAAAAGCGATTTGGCCATTAGTTTACAAAAACTGTTTTAAAATGTACTGTGTTTGTATAACCCACTTCCGTGAGAGAATTTTTAGGGTTATTTTAGTTTAAAGGCTCTTTCATTGATAATTATGTAGTGTCTTCCCTTAAATTGAAATTGTTGCTATTTAAGAAAATAAAAATTATACTTTAACCAGATTATAACAACAAAAGTTGATTAAGGTTTTAGATTTACAATTAGTTTTCTCTATAAATTTATTTCTCAGAAAATTGGTTCGTTCGAGCTTCTTTGAACGTGAACTAATTCATTTTTTATCCTGACATTTGAAATGGTTTTGAAAAAAAATCGTAAAAAAGGTCTGAAAAAGAAGAGAGAAAGATTTTTATACCGTGCGTTTGATTTTTTAAAGTCTAGTCTTAGGTTTTATTTTTTCAGTTACATTAAAATTGAAATTTTGAAATAAGAAAATGATTTCTTAACGTTTTCGAAAAGGCGAATAGAGTAAGTCTGCACCTTAAAATAACAGATTCAAAATGGAAAAATTGGTGTTTTTTTTCTATTGATGTCCATTGTCCATTATAACAGGAAATAATAATTCCTTTTACCGAGCGATTTAAAGAAAATCAGATTATTATTAGAAGAATGTTTCTTGCAAAAGTGACGTACTGCTTCACTGTAAATAGGGCTTTGTAACAAGAGTCTTTCTTCGGTAAGGAAGTAAAAAATAAGTATTTGCGTTGCGTAATAAAAATCGAGACGCATTTTCGTTTTCATTTCTACTGTCTTAGTGTTTCGTGATAGTAAACAAGAAGCGTAGAAGAAGCACAGTGGAAAAACATTACATGCACTGTAAAAAATGAATGCTGTTTTTACAGAAAAGGCAGCTAATTTTATAGTAATAAACTGTAAAAATTGCTAATTTTACAGTAATAAACAGTCAAATTGCTAATTTTAAAATACTAAACTGTAAAATCGCTAATTTTACAGTAATAAACTGTAAACTTGATGATTTTCCAGTTCATTACCGTGCATTTTATGGTTTTTAACTGGAATCTCTGCTGCTAATTTTTTCTGTTGTTTTTTAGAGTATAATGCAGTTGAATTTTACGGCAATAAGCTGTAAAATTTCTAACTTTACAATAAGAAACTGCAAAATTGCTACCTTTACAGCTTATTACTGTGCATTTTACAGTTTTAAATTGGAACCGCGGGTGCCCGTATTATTCTGTAAAAAAAAAAACAGTTGAATTTTTGCAATGTACCAATTTTTGATTTTAAAAGGAGCCTGCTGAGTTCATGCAAATGACGCTGCATGAAAACTTCCTCCAAAATCAAAGTGTTGACACCCATACTAATTATTTACATTTACTGATAGGAGAGCTATCAAATAAAACTGGGATAATTATCAAATAATACATATAAAGTTAAAAAAAAAAAAGATACATGTAAGCCGAGAAATCAAGGTGGAAAGAATCCTATTAAAGAAGAAGTTTCTATACTATAGTATAGACGTTGTACTTTTGTAGTTAATAGCCCACATTCTATCATTTTCTATAGTTACTTTACACATTAAAAAAATACATTAAGTTTAAGGCAATCTTATCAAACGTTAAAATAAGAAGGCATCGGTTTTGATGAAAGAGGAAAAAATAAACCAATGCTGTATTTTTTACGATAACCAATCTACGCTGCAAAAAATAAACTGTTGTTTTTAAAGTATAATGCTGAAAACAGGGATTTCAGTTTAAAACTGTAAAAGCACAGTAATAAACTCCAAAACTAGCTATTTTACAGTTTATTACCATAAAACTAGCTGTATTATATAGTTAAAACCGCAGTATAATACTGGCAGCAGACATTCCATTTTGAAACTGTAAAATGCACAGTAATAAACTAAAACTAGTAATTTCCAGTTTCTTACTGTAAAACTAGAAGTTTTACAGTTTATTACTGTAAAATTATTTGCAATTTCACTGTAATCCATCTGTGAAAATAGGCTATTTTCACAGATGGATTTAAAAATGCAATGCTTTCTCAGCTTGCATTTTCTATGGCTCATCGCTAAAAAAAGTTGAATGAATAAAATGAAAAATGTCTTTTATTAGCAAAACTAAACATATTTTCTTGACGTTTCAAAAGAGCTCCATGTTCTTTGACAAGTTGCACACAAGGCAGAGGATTAAAACTAAAAGATCCAATTAATTTTTGGGCCCATGGGAATTTTCATTACATCAATAAAAGCCACTAAGAAGAAAATGATTAATCGGTTTTAAAGCCCTGAATCCTTATTTTCATTAAAAACATTTTTAAAGATGAATTTTTCATATGATTTTTTCTGTAAGCGAAAATGACAAGAAAACTGGTACTGACACTGTACGGTGAAATGTCACTTTATTAATCAATGGGTATGAGAGGATATTTTTAGCGCCGCTATCAGTATATTTCAATGTGGATATGGTGGAGAAATGCAACAGGAAATTTTAAATTTTATTTATATATTATACATTTCATTATTACGTGTTTTAAAATGTTATACTTTATATGTTAAATTATTGAATATTTCAAAATGCTACACATACTACATTACATTATTGCACATTTTAAAATATTCCATTTGAAAAAAAAAAATTCTGATGCGAAATGTTTAATATTCCGATTTTTAAAAATTAAAATATTAACATTTCTGCAGCTTAGCTTCCCCACCATGCTTAGAATTTATATGCTATTTATTTATTTGTTTATTTATTTATTTAGTGATATTTATTGAAGTGATCACTAATACGCGTATTTTATTCCCCGAAAACAAATTTTACTCCTCTTAAAAAAAACCCTTTGTTTTAAATATATTACGGGCCTAAGCAAAAAATTATTACTCTGACTTCGTTTTCAGAAATTTTATAAATGAATGCGTTTCTGCTTTTGTAAATTTATCGTATGCTGTACATTTGAAATGGATTTGAAAAAAAAAAGAAAAAAGAAATCGTAAATTCCCCTTACCGAGCGATTTTAAGAAAATCGGATTATTATGAGAAGAATGTTTCTTGCAAAATTGACGTAGTGCTTCACTGTAAATAGGGCTTTGTAACAAGCGTTCTTCTTCGGTGAGGAAGTAAAGAATAAGTATGTGCGTTGCGTAATAAAAATTGACACGCATTTTTGTCTTCATTTATACTGTCTTTGTGTTTGGGGACAGTAAAAAAGAAATGTAAAAAGAAAGAGTTCAAAAAATTACATACTTTTTTTGATGCTAAAAGAAGCCTGCTTGAATTCATACAAAGGACGCTGCATGACAACTTTATCAAAAAAAAAATGATAATGAAAAGAAATATTAAATTTTTCATTTAGTATTTCTTTTCATTATCATCTGCAATGTTTATATTTATTTGAATCATTTAGTTTATTATCGCATATGCTCTATCTTTTGTTTTCTTGTAGTGGCAACAACTGAGTTGAGCCTGAATAGTTGGAATATTTTTGAATGAAGTGTTGGTTTTCTCCCCAAGATACAATATTTTATTTTATTGCAAATCTGTAGTTAAAAGGTTTTTTTTTGATAACAAGTGAAGATTTTGATTTTATTTAGTCGAAGGAAAATTAGAAACTAAATCCCAAAACGAATGCAGGAAACAACGGAGCCAAAACAAGCTTCACACACTCCAGGGTCCCCCGTACCTACCACAATTCGTGGTTTAACCGGGATAGGACCCTGAAAAGTGCTCTGTTTTT
>JAXGGA010017466.1:0-24288 GCA_038373865.1 Uloborus plumipes | reverse complement strand
CCTGCTGCTTATATAATGTGAGTGTTTTTCTTATGTTTAACTAACATTTGATTGATTGCATTTTTTCCGAAGAAATTTCGATTTTCAGAAGAAGTGAGAAAAGCTCTGAGGTCTTAGCTCTAAAGAATTTCCTTAAATATTTAACGCTCTGATAACATCACTTATTTTCATAAATAACTTCAAATTTAGTCTCAAGAATTAAAAAAAAAAACGTAACTTTAAAATTTTTGATTTTATATGAATAGCATTGAATTATGATAGTAATTTTTCTAAAAACTCATATGAAAAAGTGCGTTCAACTTAACGTGACTGTAAGCAGAAATTCATTCACCTGAAAGAAAAATGATGAAATATTTATTTGCAAGCTAATGAAACCCAGCTCAATTCTATGAAAATTCTTGCTTAGATCTTATTAAAACGAAAAATATTTAATTATATTTTTGATTTTCCCCGCTTAAGATTAAAGTATCATCATAATTCCGGTAAAACATTTTCTTTGCAAATTAATGGAACCAATCTTTGAATTACTCAACACAATCTTCATTTTAATCGCAATGTGGTATTGGAAGAATTCACAAAGGAATAAGTATGCCCTTGCTGCCATCTGATAAGGATTTCTGAAATTGGTTCAAAGCCAGAATGCATGCTTTGGAGTAATGAAAAAATGAATGAGCGAGGGAAAAAAAGAAAAAAAAAAACCCTCCGATATTTCATTCATATGATGCCGGTATGCAAATCAAGAAGCTAATGTTCAGAATGGAGAGGGCAAAGTATTAAGTAGGAACAAAATCATTAGTGCCTAAATGATCCTTTTCAATGAAACATAATTATAGTAATTCGCATTCTTTAAAGATAAATAGTACGGATTTTAATGAATAAGAATAGGAGAGATCTTTGTTTTTACAAAAAAAAAAAAAAAAAAATCAAGTTACAAAATGCATCGCACTCAAAAATATTATAAATAAATTCCTTTGTGCTTGAAAAATAAAAGCAAAGAGACAAGATTAAAAAGCACAAATGCGCAAGAATACTGCGAACACGCGTTTCGGCGTTACAAGAAACGAATTTTTCAATAAATGTCTGCAGTATTCCTGCGCATTTGTGCTTTTCAAAGCTTTTATCAGAAATGTTTATTTGTGCCAACCGTAGTTTTTGGAGAAAACCAGCATTAATCCTTATTTTTGAGCATTTTAAAGTACCATTAGAATTTTGTTTTCCTTCTTTCAATGACCATGAAAGTGTCGATGTTACAAGCAACTTCACCGGGGTTTCAAAATGGAAATACATAACAAAACAGATGAGTGTAAATGGGAAGATATCATTAAATAGAAAGATACCAGATGGCATTATATTTTCAGAATTGTCTAGTCACATTATTATATTTCTTACGCACTGAGCAAGGTGCTCCTTGTAAATCTGAAACAAGCAAATCAATTACTCATTGCACTAGCGTAGTCGGAATTCACCTTTGGAGGGATGGAGGTCCTCTGAGTTCATAGATACGTGTAAGTACCGTATTAGGATTGGCATAAAATCAAGGATTCTGATGTGTTAACCCCCTCTACGCTACTGCTCGTTACAAATATTTGACTTATCACGCTGGTCGATCTCAAGCTACACTAGCCTTTTTTTGTACTTTATGAGAGTATAGTTATTTGAATAACTTGTAATTTGAATGTAAAATAAAATTTCAAAAAAGATCCATGTAAATGAAATATTTCGATAAAGAAAATAAAAATGATTTCAGGAAATGTTTTCTTGTAAAAATTATAAATATATCAGACTTTTTTTTGTGAAATGGTTCAAAATAGATGAACCTATCAACGTTTTATTCTAACATTTTAGAAAAAAAACTTGTCCTAAATATATACAGTATTCATCTTCGTAAACTTTTAATAAACTCTGGTAATATCGTACTTTCGGTTTAACCGTTCTTCTTCTTTTTTGGATCTCTTGACAGGAACAATGTAACGACGGGCTACTGTACTACAGTACAATTGAGACCGTGCTCTTGAAATGTAACTTCTCACAGAATAAAATGCATAATGTACTTGAAATATAATAATTATTTTAAATATAAATTACAATGTCTAAATTTGAACCCAAAGGTGGTGCTTAATTTCATTAAACGATTTCATATACAATTTCATTTTCTTCTCCTTTATATGATTAATAACACAGTCGAAATTGTTATAACGAATTCTGATTTAACGTGAACCTGGGTTTAACGAGGAAATCAAAAATGCTTGGTTAGTACAGTATTATATCTATGGGAATACAACTCACTTTTAACGAGCAAAACCCGGATGTAGAGAGGTTTGTAAAACATTTAATGGCTTTTGCCTTTTTAGCTCAGTTAATATTTTCTTAGCAAAATAGCTTTAGCAGTTCAAAGTCAACTGAGATTCGATGGCTTTGAAGTCAGACCAGAGGAATAAATGACGTTGCGTTTAGAGTTAATGATTATTCATCGAATAACAATAACAGAACAAAGAAACAATAAGACAATTCCAAGCAAATTGAAGGGCTTGGAATATGAAGGGGCTATGTTATATTTTAAAAAATGAACACTCTGGACAATGCTAAGCAATGGATACAGGTAAGCAAATAACGCATGATACATCAAAAAAGTGGATGTCATTAGACCAATTTCATACGCATACTAACGACAAAACCAGAAAACAAAAAACTACAACAACTGCGACAGCGAAACTTTGAGCTTTAATTACCCGCAATTTCTGTTTTGTCACATAACTCCTTCATCTCCCAAGTCTTCAATTAGCAAACTTCTTTTGAACAGTGGAAAACAAACTGCAAATAAAGTAACGAATTTTCATAATTTTTTCACAAACTCCTTTTTTTTTACAACCACTCGAATATTAAGAGTAAATATCATGGTCCCGCCGCGCTCGTTATAAGCCAGTTTGACTATACAGAGTAGATGAAACTGAGTAAAGTTGTGGAAAAATGTCTCAGGGTATGATTTCGCGCCGTCGAGATAAAAAGCACCAAGAATATAGCGTTCCGAGGCGGTGTGGTTTGCATTTCATCACCTGCTATGCAAAAAGATACGAGTTGAAAACTTATTTTTGGAAGCTGTCTTGTTGTTGAAGGAGGAAAATGAATGGTCGAGTTCAATAAGTTAAAAAACATCTAAAAATAAAGTAAGATAACTTCCTAACCGGCGTTTCTCGTCACAGTTTACTTAAAACAACATGCATAAAGCTATCAAACCTGTGGAAACGGGAATTAAGACCCGTTTATTAACTGGGTAGAAACATTTCTGCGGTACGATTCATCTTCTCTGAGTGAGAAGCTAAATTACTCCAAACGTCAACCATTGAAGCTTTTATGGGGACTAAAATTTACTTCGTAAGTTAATCTCACTCACAATTTTATCTTCAATGCATAAACTAGCATTATCTCACCAAAATGTAGTTCAATGGCCACAAAGTTGTCGACAAAGGCATTTAGAAGGATATTTTCTTTTGCTACTTTAAACCTTACATTTAAAATATGCAAACGCATGAAACATTCGTATTTGATGGATTATTTTGAGGCATAGAACGAATGCTTATCAACTATTAATTGAAAAAGAAATATTGAAAAAAAAGTACAAAAGCTAATAAAACTAAGTATGTTATTAATAAAATATTAAATATAATTCCCACTTTATATCGTAAGCTGTGTTTAAGCGATATGAAAAGGATAAATAATGCTTCCTTAATCCCTGTGGGGAAAAATGTCGGAGCAAGAAAATGACTTTTATGTTTGCTTAAAGGGTAAAGAGGATCGCAGAATACAATGCGTGCTTTGCTTATTCTATATGTTAGTCTAAAATAGTTAGCAATTGTGATTAAACAGTAATATTTGTTGATAACGTCATAAAAAGAAATCTCGTTTTTTTCCTTTTTTCCCTCCCGGCTATTCATATTTACCGTTTTTTTTTTTTTTTTTTGTACAGATAAATATTTTTTAACTTCCGTTTATACAAGTTTAATACGTTCTTACATTTCAGGTCTTGTGGGAAAATTCTTTTTAAAAAGCCTGGAATTTCAGGATATGAAAGACTTTTCTTCTTAAAACAGCTTTGCATGAAATAAATAATCTCGCATGGCTTTTGATTTTATTAATACACACTTCAAGTTTTTAAATATTGTTGATATTATTTTCTTCTTATTTTCAGTGATCTTATTTCTAGAATTGAAAGCTAAATAAATTATAATTCAGATTTCCATTTTTGGTGATTTTTTTCCCCAGTGCATATCTACCGAGGCATTATACATATTCCTGTACATAATTTTCTACACTGCAGAAAATGAACTGTTGTTTTTACAGTATAATACTGGCAGCCGAGGTTCCAATTTAAAACTGTAAAATGCACAGTAATAAACTGTAAAACTAGCAATTTCACAGTTTATTGCTCTGAAATTTAGCAGTATTATACTGTAAAAACAACAGTGTCATACTGGCAGCAGAGGTTCCAGTTTAAAACTGTAAAATGCACGGTAATATACTGTAAAATTAGCAATTTTGCAGTTTATTACTGTAAAATTAGCAATTTTGCAGTTTAGTACTGTAAAAGCAGCAATTTTGCAGTTTATTATTATAAAATTAGCACTTTTTACAGTTTATTACCATAAAATTAGCTGTATTATACTGTAAAACAACATTCAATTTTTACAGTGAGAGCCTTTAGAGTATTCATATTTCATGATAAGACTCTTCTTCTGATGAACTAATCTACAGAAAACGATTACGACATGGCTATTTTTTCATCGTATTTCCATTAATGAGAAGACTCAGCCAACCTTAGGTCTGGGTCTGAAATTTCGACCGGTCAGCAAAAAGCAATCTAATGTTTTCTGAATTCCAAATGAACCAATCTCCTTGTCACGCTACATGAGCTGTGGTAAAAACAGAGAAATGATCTTTCTATGATCTTAATTTATCATTTTTGAGAGCTACAATTTATAACAAAACACAAACCAGTCCTTTCGACTTTTTCCAGGGCGTATACTCAATGCAAATTTTCTGGGGGAAAAAAAATCGACGCTCATTTATGCTACAAATATTATTTTTCAAACGGGGGGGGGGGGGGAGGGGGGTCATCCGTCTGACTCCCTAAATGACAGGCCTGACGAAACACTTTTTACGAATTAGGGATTAATAACAAAACAAGTAAGAAAGTAGTACCAGTTTTTCATGACATCTTTCGAATAATATTTGTTTTTTTTAATGAATTTTGCTTCTTACATAAGAATCCAACTTTGATTTTGGAATGATTAATTTGTTTAATGCTTTTTTTACTTTAAAAAAAGTTATTTCTTAGGAAAATAAATGTTTTTACTCGTTTACTGCTATTTTGTTTTATTTTTTTTTTTTTACAAACCAATATGTATTTACTGCTTCTATTAGAATTAAAGTATCATTTATATTTAGATTTCATTTGTTTCATTAAAGCTAGACCGCGAAGAGATGGCGTGTGGACTCGAAGCGGAACTGGACCACTTCATTTTAAAATAGGTTAGATCTGCGAAAAAGCGTAAGCATTGAAGTCTCGCGTTCTCGCTAATCTAGCCTATTTCAAAAGGAATAGGTTCGTTTCCGCTTCCAGTCCACCACCATCTCTTTGCCGTTTATCTATAGCCTGGTTTTAGTGATTTTTAAGCACAATATGTGAATTACTTGCAATCGTTTTTCTATTTTCTTATATTTCAGTTATTTTAACATCGAAATGCCTGAAAATGTAATCAATCATGTGTGCAGAGTCCAGCAAATAACGGACGAGTTCTTTCATAAGCCTTGTTACACTAAATTTTCCATGAACTTTGAGAAATAATTTATCTGTTCCCTAGCATTTTTTCCTGGAGCCTAAGATTATGCGATAATGCAATTTTTGTTGGTCTCTGAACATGTGCATGATGTTCTTAAAAGAATGCGAGAAATTAAGCGTACGCACGTACACACACACAGATATTTTTTATTCAGTTAAAATATAGATATGTCCTTATCTTTTTGCATTCGGACCCCGTGAGAAAGGAAAAAAATTAATCTATGTACGAAGTAAATTAATGTACCCATTTTTGTGCATGTATCTTAAGTAGGAAAATAAAGTATTAATTTGCACTAGAATAAAATAACACACAAATTTTATATATGCATACTAAAAGGGAAAGGAAAAATTTTGATCTACAAAAAATTGATATTTTTTCAAAGGTACAGCCATGAAATTCACTTCCAAATTGATCGTTTAAAACAGTGCTTCAAGAACAAAATAGCTAATAATAAGTCCATGTCCATGGTATCAAAAACATATCGCATGAATATGAGAATCAGATGTAGTTTAACAACGGCAAATACACAGTGAAAGCCATTAATCATATGAAAATCGTTTATAGGAGACTGCAGCCCTTCTCAAGGGCCCTCCTGTGGTTCTTAATAGCTGTGGATATGATTATTTACCACCAGAAGAAAAACATAACATCTGACAATGAGCCCTGTATGCAAACATTCCTCAGAAAAAGCAAGTTGTAGTTGAACTAGCTTTCAAGTGCATAAAACAGCGGGGAATGCTAGTTTCTCTCCGTTTCATATGCAATATTTACACTTTCGTAATAAAAATGGCTTACGAACGAGGGGGAAGGTAATCAAGAGAGTACTTTGGGTTTTGTTTCGGGGAGAAACTTCTAGCATTTTCTCTTGCATAGATAAGAAAAAAAAAGCAACATAACTTAGCCCAAAGCTGTTAATCTTAAGGACAACGTTTATGTATGGATGTTGGCACGTATTTCTTTTGTGTTTTACCGTCTGTGTTCAAGAAAAGTTTGAACTCCAGTTGTGAGATACAGTAATTCCTCGTTATATCGTGACAACAACAAGAAGTTCTGTCAAGAACTAAACGAGCCTACTTTCCCGTACATCGACATCGGAATTCTCGCATCTGATCATTATTCTCTTGATTATCTGAGACTGAAAATTATGTCAAACATACCTTTTTAGCACTTAGAGCTGATTTCGAAAAGCATAATAGGCCCCTCTCATCAGATGAAATAGACGCGTAAAAAGTAATTAACGAATAAATAAAGTTTTGTCGCACCTTTTAAAGAGTGTAACTGTTACAGTTCCTCCGTAGAAAAAATCCTCCATCGTTTTCAAAAAAAAAAAAAAAATAATAATAATAATAATAATAATAATAATAATTAAAAAAAATAAATAAATAAAAGTACAAAGATTATCAAAACACATTTTATCAAAGAAAGAAAAAAAAAAAAGAAAAAGAAAAAAATCGTCCGTTAATAAAATGTCCGGAATTTCACTTTTAATCCGTTGCCAGTTGTTAAATATAAATAAAGAATAAAATGTTCTCGTGAATGAAAAATTTTTGTTACAAAAAAAAATCGTCTGCAAAAAAAAAAATAAATAAATAATAATAATAATAATAAATAAAATAAAACAAATGAATAAATAAACAAAAAATCGTCTGCACGTTCAGTCATTTTTTTTCTGAGTCTGCATTTCCGCCATGTTCGCGAAGTCGGAGTCGGAATCAGAGTCCTCACAGAAGATTACTTAGAAAAGTACTTTACAAACATTATTTATCAAAACCATTTTCTTACAAAGTTAGTTTGAAGGAAATCCGACTTTAAGTTCAGGATCAACATTCAACTTAAATTCCCCGGAGACGCTAATGTAATTTTTTTTTTTTTTTCTGAACGGTTCACTATTGAACGAAAAATGCTTTGAATCAAAAAGCGAAATATGGGAATGTATGGGAAAGTCTCTCCGAGATCTTTCAAACAAAAAAAAGTTTATTCCATTCGGACGGTTCACTCAAAAGTTATTAGGTGGGGAAAGGTTGCTTAAAAGGTTCAATGTTGAACGAAAAAATGTTCAAATCGGAATGAAGTATTCTTGATGAGATATTTCGAACGAAAAAAAGTTTGTTCAAATCGGATTGTTCACTCAAAAGTTAGCATCGCGGGATAGGTTGTTTGAACGGTTCAAAGTTGAACCAAAACTTGTTCAAATCGAAAAATCAAATATGGGAATGAGCTGTACTCGCCGAGATCTTTCGAACAAAAAAAAGTTTATTCAATTTGGACGGTTCATTCAAAAGTTATTAGGTGGGAAAAGGTTGCCTGAACGGTTCAATGTTGAACCAAAAATGTTCAAATTAAAAATTTAAATACGGTAACAAAGTATCCTTGCCGAGATGCTTCGAACAAAAAAAAGTTTGTTTAAATCGGACTGTTCATTCAAAAGTTATTAGGGGTGACAGCTTGTTTGAACGGTTCAATGTTGAACGAAACATTGTTCAAATCGAAAATGTAGATACGGGAATGAAGTATCCTTGAAAAGATCTTTCGAACAAAAAAAAGTTTGTTCAAATCGGACTGTTCATTCAAAAGTTAGCATCGCGGGACAGGTTGTTTGAACGGTTCAAAGTTGAACCAAAAATTGTTCAAATCGAAAAATCAGATATGGGAATGAGCTGTACTCGCCGAGATCTTTCCAACAAAAAAAAGTTTGTCCAAATCGGAATGTTCATTCAAAAGTTATTAGGGGGGGACAGACAGACCGACCGACAGACCGACTCACAAATTCCCCATCTCAATACCCTACTTTCAAATTTTTAATTTTTCGATATTCATTTTACCTTTTTATTTTTTTAACTTGGCGATATTTTTCGGACTTGGCGATATTTTTTTTAACTTGGCGATATTTTTTGGACTTGGCGATATTTTTAAATGTATTAAGCTACTTTAATACTTTTTTCGTCTTTCTTTTATTTTCAACGGGAAAGTAGGCTAAAAAAATGACATTTTTATTGGCATTCGAGAGCTGGAATTGCATCAAGAAAAACTATGTCGAACGCATGAACGAAGCAAAAAAGAATGTAATTACACGTTAGACCTCAGTGTTAACATAAGAACTTTTAGTATTAACACTTCCTCCACTGTTATAAACGGAAACAGGGATGACAGTTTGACATAGACTCTCTTTCTCTCGTAATAGAATAATTGGCTATGTTTAGCATTAATTCCACGAGAATCTCCCTGAACACCACCAATATCACTAAACTGATACTGGACATCCCATTTTTGTCGACAAATTTATCGCCAATTTCGCAATGTATCACCAAGTTCTCACCAATTTATAATTTTATTTCACGTCTGCACTGAAATTACAACTGATAAAAACATGTGAACAGTCCATTTGTAACATACGATTGTAGCCGAAAACTGAGGTGAATAGTTACACTGTGTACAGAACATACATACATTAAAATAGAAACTGTATTCGCCTTTCATGTACAAGCCAATACAGCGACAAATCTATTTTTTGCTTAAAGCTCCTACTACCTTACTTTTTACTTAATTTGTTCTCAAACTTTTTAAACCGACATAAAACTAATGCCGGTCATACAAGTATGGCCAAAAGTCTATTTTATTCCTATATCATAACATAGGAAGGGCAAAATACATAACTTCAGGGTTGTCATTCAGCTATTATTATATTCCAACCGTAAATTATTTTTTAAAGGCATGATGAAAACCAATGAATAAAATTTTAGCATTTGTCATAATCGCAATTACTCTGTGCATTGTAGTACCGCAAGGTTAATGTCTAACAATTTTCTGCAGTCAATACTCCATTGAAGAGTAGCTAGCTCTCTTTGCTTTCCCAAAGGCCGCTAAACCTCATGCAAAGAACAAAACAAGGACTAAAAATAAAATACTTTATTTATGTGACGTCTGGTATGTTTTGCTGCTCATTTCAAGGGCGAATTATGCTCTTATTGTGCTTCCATGGCACAAACGTGTCGCTACTTCACTGCCAAGAAGCTATTTCTTTTGTTCCGGGAATCTCTCAATGGCAGTGCTCGGTACAGAGTTATAGTATTTTTTTGAAATAACTTACTTCCCTCTTACCTATTACATAAAACCAAATGCAAATTGAATTCTCTACATCTCTGAAGAGAGCTTTTCTATGCTATTGATACGTAATTTCAGGCTGGACATTTACAAAACGTTGTAGATACTTGGTATGGTTGGATAGAAAAATTATGCAGTAGGTTCGTGATTTTGCTAACCATTACTTAACAGGTGGTAATAACATAGAGTTGCTTTTAAATATGGCATTCTGGTTCTATGAGAAGTTGCAGCAATAGTGTTTTCGCAAACTCGCGGATCATTTTTATCTCAGCTTTTTGAACTTTCCTTATTTTAAATAAAGTTTGCTTTCTTATCTTACATTATATCCATCATTACAAAACATTAAAATCCATCGCAGTGTGAGACTTCTTGATAATTTCAGTTGCTACAATCAACGGCTTTTAATTCGTATCATATGCTGATTTCGTCTATACTCCACAATTTATCTCTCAATATGTAATACATACCACTGTGTTTTCAGAAATTTTTTTTTTGTGGTACTTGCTTTTAAAACAGTTTAGTGCACTCCTAATGGGATCGTTTTTCTGTAGCGCTTGAAATACTCCAGATCCCAGAACAAATCAAGAGAATAATAATTGATAGTTGTCCATCAGATTCTTTGTTTGTTTCAAATGGGGCTGCGTTTAGCTTCTTGCCATTTGCAGACCTAGTGCATTCCCTAAGACCGGCATCCACTCTTTAATGTGGCACCACCATCGGCGGAATGCCATTGGTGGCACGAGAATTTTGACGCCCAGTTTTCCCACTAGATGGAGGCACCTGGGCTCTATTCGTTGCGAAACTGCATTAGGAATTTAATTTTACCAAGAGATACTGCAAGACAAAAAAGTACTCGATGGATCTTTTACATGCCGCATAATCATACGACATGGATGCTGTCACGAATTTCTGCATCATGAAACTCCACCAACTGGAGTCGGGTTTGATCCCGCGCCTTTGGGCGTGAGAGGCCAGCGTCTTAACTACTACACCACTCTTTCGGCGTCCATCAGATTCTAAAAGCTATCATTTAAATTTCATGGCATGTAGTACAAAGGAAGTGTTTTGCTTTATTTTATTAAGGAGGAAAAAAGGAACACTTGGTGCAATGACTGAGACATTTCTGGGTAAAGTGCCGATTTTCTACAATCTTTTAGCACGCGTTGTTTCAAAGTTACATTGTACGAACGCGAACATATGTATGCTTTAATTGAGTCCGAACAACTCCATAAAGCATTAATTTTCTCATTTAAAATGTACATTTCATTGATCAAACAAAGATATTTACTATTTTATTGCTTGCTATATCATGTCTTCTGATGAATTTCTTTTGCAGGCCAATGCCCGCTGGGCTCCACATCGTTCGAAAAAGTTGCAGGATCCTCCCTGCGCGGGACTCGGATGACCCCCCTCTACAAAGGCACGCAAGGGGAGCCGTCCATCACCAAAGAATGCCTGGAAAGGTGCAGGTCCCTCGCAGACTGCAACTCCATGTTGCTGAGCTACACAGCCATGAACTGCATGAAGTCACAAATGACGTCAGAAGGAAGGAGGACGGATGTGGCTCCTTCATCACCCCCTTCCTCTACCAGCTATTTCGAGAAGATTTGTCTCTCTGGTGAATGCTCTTTTTATATTTTTCTGCTTATTCTAGTGGTCATCGTCATGGCGTCGCTCGTGTTAAAAAGTAAAATAATTTGCATGCAGATCATTTTGGGGTACCATTGTTTAGATCCCTATGAACTGTCTAGCATTCCTGTTAAACATCTGCTTAAGTTCATTTCAGCTATTGGGCTCTTGTAGGGTTCTAATGGGGATAGTACAATAGACCTATGGTCGCAGTGCTTGCGCTACCTTGGGAGCGCCCCCTTTTCACTTCATTCATTCATGCAGATCATTCGGCTCACTTTTTATGTACAAGCGCGCATATTTAATACAATAAAAATATGTTTTCAGATTTATATTTTTCCAGATAAAGTTGGTGACTTACGTAACTAAACAGATGGAGCATATATGAACTGAAGACTTTATGTATGCAATAAAAATACAAAAGAAAAGCAAGTTAAAGGTTCAGCAAGCGCATTATTAAAGAATGAAATAATGAAAAAAAAAATATCAGACTTTTTTTCAGTGAAACTACATGCCCACAAGTATGATCATAAAAATTTATGACTTTTAAAATTCAAGTTAAAACTTTCAAACTATAAAAAAATGCATCATAGAGGTCATGTCCCCTCCTCCAGCGACCATAGACAGCGTAAAAAGATGTCCAGGATACTTCAAATTCAAGAAATTATTGGGGGAGAGTTAAAAACCCCTTATCGGGTCTGAACATTACTCTTATGACGGACATCTCTTCTGGTTTGTTTATGAACCCAGCTCCAAAACCTGAAGTTGACTATGATGATCCAAAACACATATGAGAGAATTATGCCATATAAAAAACTCAGCGCTAGTAGAAAATTAAAATTATTAACAAGAAATTCTGTCAAGAACTAAACGAGCCTACTTTCCCGTACATCGAATACGGCATTGTAGCATCTGATCAATATTCTCTTGATTATCTGAAACTGAAAATTATGTCAAACATACCTCTATAGCACTTAAAGCTGATTTCTAAAAGCAAAATATACCCCTCTCATCAGATGAAATAGACACGTAAAAATTAAATAAACGAGTCAATTAAGTTTTGTCGCACCTTTTAAAGAATGTAACTGTTATAGTTCTTCCGTAGAAAAATTCCACAATCGTTTTCAAAAGAAAAAAAAATAAACAAATAAAATAAAAGTACAAAGAACTTCAAAACACATTTTATCAAATAAAGAAAAAAAAAACTCGTTCGTTAATAAAATGTCTTGAATTTCATTTTTAATCCGTTGCCAGTTGTTAAATATAAATAAAGAATAAAATGCTCTCGTGAATGAAAAATTTTTGTTAACAAAAAAAAAATATCGTCTGCCAAAAAAAAAAATCATAATAATAATAAATTAAACAAAACAAATAAATAAATAAACAAAAAATCGTCTGCCCAGTCAGTCATTTTTTTCTGAGCCTGCATTTCCGCCATGTCTGCGGAGTCGGAGTCGGAATCAGAGTCTTCACAGAAGATTATTCAGAAAAGTACTTTACAATACATTATTTATCAAAACCATTTTCTTACAAAGTTAGTTTGAAGGAAATCCGCCTTGAAGTTCAGAATCAACATTCAATTTAAATTTCTCCGTAGGCGCTCATGTTAAAATTTTTTCTGAACGGTTCATCATTGAACGAAAAATGGTTCAAATTGAAAAGTGAAATATGGGAAGGAGCCTCTCCGAGATCTTTCGAACAAAAAAAAGTTTATTCAATTCCGACAGTTCACTTAAAAGTTATTAGGTGGGGAAAGGTTGTTTGAACGATTCAATGTTGAACGAAAAAAAATGTTCAAATTGAAAATTTAAATACGGTAATGAAACATCCTTGCCGAGATCTTTCGAACAAAAAAAAGTTTGTTTAAATCGGACTGTTCACTCAAAAGTTATTAGGTGTGAGAGCTTTTTTGAACGGTTCCATGTTGAACGAAAAAATTGTTCAAATCAAAAATGTAGGTACGGGAATGAAGTATCCTTGAAAAGATCTTTCGAACAAAAAAAAGTTTGTTCAAATCGGACTGTTCATTCAAAAGTTAGTATCGCGGGACCGGTTATTTGAACGGCTCAAAGTTGAACCAAAAATTGTTCAAATCAAAAAATCAAATATGGGAATGAGCTGTACTCGCCGAGATCTTTCCAACAAAAAAAAAGTTTGTCCAAATCGGAATGTTCATTCAAAAGTTATTAGGGGGGGACAGACAGACCGACAGACCGACCGACAGACACACAAATTCCCCATCTCAATACCCTACTTTCAAAATTTTAATTTTTCGATATTTATTTCATTTTTTTGTTTCTTTTTGACTTTTTTTTACTTGGCGATATTTTTTTTACTTGGCGATATTTTTTGGACTTGGCGACATTTTTTGGACTTGGCGACATTTTTTAGATGCATTAAGCCAATTTTAATGCTTTTTTCGTTTCTTTTATTTTTAACGGGAAAGTAGGCTAAAAATGAATTGAAACTAAAAAAAAAGTTACCAAGAATAACTATATCCCTACTAAGGGAAACTTTAAAAACTCCTTCATTTTCTTGTCCCATTACCTCAAACTTTATTTGTTTGAATTTTTTGTGATATAAAGAGCAAAAAGTTTCGATTTAATTTGTTCTAAAAATGCCAAACAAATTTTTCGCTTGGGTGGAAGAAATCTCAGTAGCAATTCATTTTATAAAGTTTTTAGGGAAATTAATTCAAAACCTGAAAAATAACTCTAGAGGAATACGAATGAAATTAACGTATAAAAACTATTTTTAAAAAAAATTCAAAATTGAAAGTAAAATAGTTTTGAATTTATAAACTTGGATCAAATCAAATCAAATACGAGAATCGAGCATTTATCATGCCTTTTCATCAATGCTTCTTTTTTTTCCCTGTGGCTATGCAGTCCGCAAACGTCATTATAATACGAGGTGTGTTCAAAAAATAACGGGAATTTTTAAATTGCGCGAGTTTGGAGAGTCCAATTGTCAATTTTTTTTGTGTGTTATGTTGGTAAACATACCCTTGAAATAAAACATAAAATCGCCAGCTGTTTTAAGTGTTACGTTTTCGTTGGCAATAGATTAGGTTAAAGATGTTTTATTAGTTCGGCGATTTTTGTTGGATGAAAGAAATAGAACGATGAATTTGTGTAAAATGTTGTGTAAAAAATGGTATTAAGTGAAACAAAGTTTGTGAAATGTTGATAAAGGCCTGTGGGGATTCAACTATGACTAAAACAAGAGTTTACGAGTGATATAAGCGTTTCCAAGATGGCCGTGAAGGCGTTGAAGATGATGAACGCACAGGACGCTGAACACATCAACAACCGATGAAATCGTGGAAAAAGTGAACAAAATGGTTTGAACGATCGCCGAATAACAATCAGAGAAGTCGCTGATGATGTTGGAATATTTATTGAGTTCATGCCATCAAATTTTTCCGAAGTTTTTGGGCATGAAACGAGTAGCAGCAAAATTTGTTCCAAAATTGCTGACTTTTGAACAAAAACAGCGGCGAATGGAAGTTTCTCAGGAGTTACTGAATGAAGTCAACAACGATGCGGAATTACTGAAACGTGTTATAACAGGTGACGAAACATGGGTATACGGGTATGATGTCGAAATTAAGGTCCAATCATCCCAGTGGAAGGTCAATGGCTCACCAAGACCGAAAAAGGCTCGGCAAGTGCGGTCAAATGTAAAGGTTCTACTCACTGTGTTTTTTGATTTCAATGGCATAGAGCATCATGAATTCTTGCCACAAGGCCAAACGGTTAATAAGGAGTACTACCTACAAGTTCAGCGCCGTTTGCGTGAAGAAATCCGTAAGAAACGCCCGGATTTGTGGAAGGACAATTCGTGGCGTGTGCATCACGATAACGCACCAGCGCACACTTCATTGCTTATTCGTGAATTTTTAGCCAAAAATAGTACTGTAATGATGCCTCAGGCTCCATATTCGCCAGACATGGCTCCGTGTGATTTCTTCTTATTCCCGAAAATAAAAACAACCTTAAAGGGTCGTCGATTTACAAGCATAGAAGAGATTAAGATAACATCGCTGAAAGAGCTAAAGGCTATCCCAAAGGTCGAGTTTAATAAGTATTTCGAAGATTGGAAGAAGCGCTGGCACAAGTGCATAATGTCCAGTGGGGACTACTTTGAAGGTGACAACATTAATGTAGACAAATAAATGAATATTTTTAAAAAAAAATGAAAATTCCCGTTACTTTTTGAACACACCTCGTACATTACAGTTAACTACTAGATTAGTATAAAATAACGCTTCGTAGCACGAAAGGATATGATTGACCGGATTTTCGCTTAATCATGGTTATTGTAGAGTATTCGAGCATTCTTTTTTAGTAAAAGGATTCATTACCTGCTTCCCCAGTAGTTCATAAGCATATTATTAGCCTAGAAATGGACCGAATCAATTGTTTCCCATAGCTTTGGAATACTAGATTCACAATTGTTTAATGATTTTATCATATCAGTAGTTGAATCATGGAAGCTGTGTCAGTTTAATGCAGTCTCACGGGAAAATGATGCCATTTATTTATGTATGGTCGGACCTATATTAATTAAAAACAATGCGCGCAAGGGGTTAATTTTTATCTGCCATTAGGTTATAGCATTTTTCTGATATTACTGTGACATATTTGTTGCAATTGCATTATTTTATCAACAAACAGGTTTTTTTTTCACACTATTAATTTAATTTTTTAATACGCTTTTATTAGTCTAACATGTGAGTTTGTCTGTTTTGTTTGTATATGTATGTAACTATGAATAGAAGGTAAAATTCACCTTCTTCGCAAATATAAAATTTTGAATACTAAAGGATAAACTATGTTACATGTTGGTGTATTATACGTGTTTCAGTTGTTTGGTGTATGAAACTCTGAATAAAAGATAACATTCACGTTCTTTGAAGGCATAAAAGTAATCTATTTAATACTATTATTAATACTAAAGGCTAAACTATATTACATGTTGATGTATTATAAGTGCATGTAAACGTAGCGGATCTTCAATTGTTTTGAAAATCTTCTTTTTAGTTTAACTCTAAAAGCGCATTTTTTAGTTTTTTTAAACTATGTTCATTTTTAAATGTGTAAATTCCAAAAATTTCTAACTGATGTTTAAGTATGGGGTTTATAAAATTTTATCATTTTATTAATTTGTAAGTAGTTGTAACATAATGTATTAACCATTGCGTTCTGACCGTTGAGATTGATTGCAGCTAAGAAAAAAATATTCTTTAAGAAACTTTGTCATTTCAGAAATACTGAATCATTAAAATATTGAATTTAGAATTAAGTTTTTGAAACATAATTAACAAATTAAAGCACTTGATTTATTAATAAAATAGCAATCGTCTTGGGTCATTCCACGTCAAATCGCCTAAGGCTATGTGCCGTCATGTCTCGGATTTTATTCTATATTTTTTTATTATTTTTTTTTTAGATTTTTTGAATAAAAATTTAGGGTTGTAGAATTTTTTGAAATTTTGATTTTTTTCAGAATTTTTGCTTTTTTATTTTTGGTATGCATTTTGAAAAAGCTCTATAACTTCCTCATTTTTCATTCAATTAAGTCAGTTTACGTATCATTTTAAAGCTAATTATTTTCTCCTTCAATATTAGTGACAAAAATGAGATTGTGAAAAATAGAATTTTACCAATGGTCGTCTGAAGTCAGATTTTGTGTTTTTTCAATTGGTATGTTCAATAGGTCATATCTCCGGAGTACCAACTAAGAACTGCCCAATTTTTTTTTTCAGTAATGACAACATCATATACTTTTTATGTATAAAAAATTAGGAGGGTGTTTTTCGTTGTTTTGGAATAAAAAATTCAAGTGTGTTTTTTCAGTTGGTATGATCAATAGGTCATATCTCCGGACTACCAACTAAGAACTGCACGCCACTTTTTTTCTGTTATGACAACATCATACCCTTTTTATGTATAAAAAATTGGGAGGGTGCTTTTTGTAGTTTTGGAATAAAAAAATCAAACGTGTTTTTTCAGTTGGTATGATCAATAGGTCATATCTCCGGATTACCAGTTAACAACTGCGCCAATTTTTTTTTTCTATAATGAAAACATCATAATGTTTTTTATGATCAAGATATTAGAAGGGTGTTTTTTGTTGTTTTGAAATTTAAAAAATATATTGAATTTTTGAAACAAATTTCTTTGAAAATCAAGTTTTCGACAAGTTTAAAAACTTCGTAAAATAAAAAAAAAACTATGCTATTACAAGGAAGACCACCACATGGCAGCTGAATGGCATTTCTTTGCCACGAGTCCTTGCAAGAATGCATGCGATGGAGTAGGGGGCGCAATAAAACGGCTTGCAATAAGAGCAAGTCTTCAAAGAACTCTCGAAGGACATATTTTAAATGCACATGATCTATTTCAATTTGCCTCTCAAAACATAAAAGGGATAGATGTTTTTCGTTACAGCAGTGGAAGTGGTTGCAAATGAAGATTTTTTAAAGCAAAGATATGAAAGAGCCTTAATAATAGTAGGCAGCAGAGAGAATTACTTCTTCAAGCCATTAGACACGAAGGGTACATTAGTGAAGAAGGTTTCTGTGTTTGAAAAACCTTTTGTTGCCACTGTCGGAACATCGTAGAAATAAAGATTGTTATTCATGATTTTTTATGCTTTCATTTGATAACAAATTATAAAATGTTACGTAGATTTCAGAATAATGGAAACCAAAAGTAAATTTTTTCCAACCACCAAGAGCTCGCGAGTCTTTCTTTGTCAAACTATGAATGAAAGTATATTTAAAGACATTTCAGTTTACTTTATCGTAATTCCTATCGGTTGATGGAGTGGCTAGCAAATAATTACTGAAGAGTAAAATAATTCTGCAGCGACTTTTCACTACCAAAGCATGCAAGCAATAGAACAATATAAAACTACCATCAAGTATTTGAATGTAATAAATAGGATACATTTTCATCTGCTTGTGACGTGTGATGCTGAGTGAATCTCAAATTTAAGTTTCAAAAGTTGATTTTAAAGTAAAGATTTTTTGAAAAAAACATGTTATATTTTTATTTCAAAGTAACAAAAAAACTTCTTTCTAATTTCTTGATCATAAAAACATCATAATGTTTTCATTATGGAAAAAAAAATGGCGCAGTTGTTAACTGGTTTTCCGGAGATATGACCTATTGATCATACCAACTGAAAAAACACGTTTGATTTTTTTATTCCAAAACTACAAAAAGCACCCTCCCAATTTTTTATACATAAAAGGGTATGATGTTGTCATAACAGAAAAAAAGTGGCGTGCAGTTCTTAGTTGGTAGTCCGGAGATATGACCTATTGATCATACCAACTGAAAAAACACACTTGAATTTTTTATTCCAAAACAACAAAAAACACCCTCCTAATTTTTTATACATAAAAAGTATATGATGTTGTCATCACTGAAAAAAAAAATTGGGCAGTTCTTAGTTGGTACTCCGGAGATATGACCTATTGAACATACCAATCGAAAAAACACAAAATCTGACTTCAGACGACCATTGGCAAAATTCTATTTTTCAATCTCATTTTTGTCACTAATATTGAAGGAGAAAATAATTAGCTTTAAAATGGTACTTAAACTGGTTTAATTGAATGAAAAATGAGGAAGTTATAGAGCTTTTTCAAAACGCATACCAAAAATAAAAAAGCAAAAATTCTAAAAAAATCGAAATTTCAAAAAATTCTACAACCCTAAATTTTTATTCAAAAAATCTAAAAAAATTAATTTGAGTTTATCTCATAGGTATCTATCCGTAAAAAAATATTGAACAAAATCCAAGACATGACGGCACGGCCGACTATTTAAATTAGGCGATTTGACGTGGAATGAGCCTCTTCTATTAACTGTTGCAATGCATTTAATTTCAATAAAAATTTCAAAGCAAGTAAAAAAAAAATAATATTTTCCTGGAGCTACTCTTTCTTGCCCATCATTAACATAGTTTTATCATTTGTATTGGGTAAAACTATTTCCCAAACATTCATTAACTTGATAGTGATTTATTGATAGACATTGTTCAGACTGGAACATTTAAGTCTGTACTCACTACTATTGAATAAGTCGTAGTGAACGAAATCATCATTTGTGAAATTTTGGTTAGTGAGAATAAAAAAATTATACTCTTGAACAGCTCAAAATATAGAGCGATAATAAAACTACAGCTTTTTTTAGGCATGATAAATTGTTTATATTAAGAAAGCGCTACGTTTCAATCTTTAAAAATATTTCACAAATCAAGTACCTTGAAACCCATTGATGTTAACTTCGGCACAAGAAATATTTCTTCCTGAAACTATTCAAATAATTTCTAAGATGAGACGAAATTCTAATGGAATGAAATAATGAGAGAAAAATAATGCAATGGGGAGATAATATCTATTACTTACTATAGTAAAAATGTTTAGTTACACTTATAAAAGTAGACTATTAATATTAAAAAGAAATAATGTCTAACATTCTGTTATTTTTCATTTTCTTTTGTTTGATCTTTTTTTTGCAAAAATCAGATTAAACTTATTCAGTACTTACAGAACTACTTGCACAAGTTACAGAAATGCAGACTATATTACTAACAAAAAATTTTCTGCAGAAAACATTCAGTTATCTTAAATCCTTCTCTTTTGTTTCATTATTATTTTTTTTGCTTAAACATTAGTAAGTTATATTTATAGACAGTATAATTTAGTTCGGTATTAAACGTAAAATAATAATCAAAGTAATACATCGAAAGAAATTCCGTCTCGAACTAAACGAGGCTTCCTGTATACTAACATTGATTTTCTAACATTAGATCAATGTTTTCTCAATAAGCTAAAATTGCAAATTATATCAATTTTTTAACATTTTATACCGATTTCAGAAAAGACCTTTTCGCGTGTAAAAAAAAAAAAAACTATTTGATAATGAACTTATATCAAAATCAGTTTCCCAAATTGTTATGCCTTATTTTTCAGTTAATTTTAACCGTTGAAAACCGCCATTTCTGTTTGGATTACATTAAATGTAGCAACTATTTCGTCCAATGTTAATGCGTACACACAATCGGCAATTTCACAATCGGCAAATCAAAGAACAAAATTACACCATAATATTTCTCTCGACTTACTATAGTAAATCTGAATGGATAAAAAATAAGTAAACGATCAAATAAAGTAGCAATATCTTTTAAGCAATCAAAGGCAGTTTTCTGCTTCAAAAATAGTCGCTTGCAAAATAAAAGATTTTTGGAAAAGAAAATAGAACCGACTTTAGTTGGAAATTGCTCTAAAAAGTAAAAAAATAATTTTTTTCTTTGAACACCATCGAAACTACTTTCAAACATAAGTTTTGAAGTCGGCGCAAAAACGATACGTAAAATGATATTTAACCATATTTTGCCAAAATTTTTCAGACAAACCATTGAAAATTAAAAGCAGAACGTTTGTATCGTTACTCGAATGTGTGGTAATCAATGAAATGTATCCATTAAAATTTATATTTATAGTTGAATTGTAGTTGCGTATGATTTTATACATTGTTTTTGCGCCGACTTCAAAACTTATAAAGTTTACAAATACCTTTGTGCTAAAGATGTACAGAAAATAAACAACGTTACAATGCACAAATGAGCAGGGATACTGCAGACACGTGTTTCGGCGTTACAAGGAACGCCTTTATCAATGCAAAAAAGTTGTGAGCTTATGGATGCACAGACATCCGACAAAAGCAACGGAAACAGAAGCGAACAGCTTAAAAAGCAAACATAGCGGATTACATGAACACCAATAAAAAAATTCGGAGCCGAAAAAGATCCAATGGGAAAATAAAGAATGAACCGAAGCTTTCTACCAGGTACGAAATGGAAAGAAAGAATTCGATTGGCGACACGATAAGCCAAAAGGCTAACATAATAAAAAACACCAGGTTAAACTGTTAACCGCAAGAACAAAAAAGAGCAGAATGAAAGAAAGCGAATCGGTAAATGAAAAAAAAAAAAATAAAAATAAAAAAAAAATAAAGACAAGTAGAAAATGGAAAATGCCAGCAAAATCAGAGGAATAAATTAGAAAGGGAAAAGGCAAAATTATACAAAAGGACGCCAAACAGCAGAAAAATAAGGAATAGCATTGAGATCGTTAACTAAGTCAGAACTATTTTTCAAAATATGGAAGGATTCCCAAAAATCAAGATCTGATGGGCTGGGGCATTTTTGGACAATTTGAAAAGAGTTAAAATCGAAAGAATGATTCTTTTCCCAACAATGTTGCGCAATACTAGACTTATTCAATTGTTGCTTTTTCACATAATTCTGATGTTCCTTTAAGCGGAATTTCAAAGCACGTCGCGTTTGTCCGATATAAGAGAGATTGCAATTGCAATTAATTTTATAAATACCACAACTGTTAAGAGGATGAATGGGATCTTTAAGGGAAGAGAAACATAGTTTATTCGTAGGGGAGAATACCACTTGGAAATTGAAACGTTTGAGAATCTTAGCAACCTGATAACTCACAGCGGGAAAGAATGGCAAAACAACCAAATTCTTTCTAATGAAAGTTCTCTTAACAACAGTTGTTTCGGATTTGTTAGAAAGTTTTTTAAAAATGGAATCAATCAAAGTATGAGGATAGTTTCTATCCAGAGCCACAGCTTTAAGATAGTTGAGTTCTGCTTTAAGAAGTTCCGGTGAAGAACAAAGATTAATAGCACGCTGAACAAAAGAATTAAATGCAGCATATTTTTGACTAGGAGGGTGAGATGAAAGTCGATGAGGAGGTAACGAGACAGCAAAAGGTTTGCGATAAACGGTAGTTTCAAAGCCGAATTCTGTACGAGAAACTAAAACATCAAGAAAGGGAATGCATTTATCCTGTTCTTTCTCACAAGAGAATTGAATATGAGGATCTATAGCATTTAAAACGGATAAAACATCGTCATTATGGAACTGGTTATGGTTCATTAGAACAAAACAATCGTCAACATATCTAACGTAAAATTGAAACTGTAATTTTACGTTAGATATTTTGACGATTGTTTTGTTCTAATGAACCATAACCAGTTCCATAATGACGATGTTTTATCCGTTTTAAATGCTATAGATCCTCATATTCAATTCTCTTGTGAGAAAGAACAGGATAATTGCATTCCCTTTCTTGATGTTTTAGTTTCTCGTACAGAATTCGGCTTTGAAACTACCGTTTATCGCAAACCTTTTGCTGTCTCGTTACCTCCTCATCGACTTTCATCTCACCCTCCTAGTCAAAAATATGCTGCATTTAATTCTTTTGTTCAGCGTGCTATTAATCTTTGTTCTTCACCGGAACTTCTTAAAGCAGAACTCAACTATCTTAAAGCTGTGGCTCTGGATAGAAACTATCCTCATACTTTGATTGATTCCATTTTTAAAAAACTTTCTAACAAATCCGAAACAACTGTTGTTAAGAGAACTTTCATTAGAAAGAATTTGGTTGTTTTGCCATTCTTTCCCGCTGTGAGTTATCAGGTTGCTAAGATTCTCAAACGTTTCAATTTCCAGGTGGTATTCTCCCCTACGAATAAACTATGTTTCTCTTCCCTTAAAGATCCCATTCATCCTCTTAACAGTTGTGGTATTTATAAAATTAATTGCAATTGCAATCTCTCTTATATCGGACAAACGCGACGTGCTTTGAAATTCCGCTTAAAGGAACATCAGAATTATGTGAAAAAGCAACAATTGAATAAGTCTAGTATTGCGCAACATTGTTGGGAAAAGAATCATTCTTTCGATTTTAACTCTTTTCAAATTGTCCAAAAATGCCCCAGCCCATCAGATCTTGATTTTTGGGAATCCTTCCATATTTTGAAAAATAGTTCTGACTTAGTTAACGATCTCAATGCTATTCCTTATTTTTCTGCTGTTTGGCGTCCTTTTGTATAATTTTGCCTTTTCCCTTTCTAATTTATTCCTCTGATTTTGCTGGCATTTTCCATTTTCTACTTGTCTTTTTTTTTTTTTTTTCATTTACCGATTCGCTTTCTTTCATTCTGCTCTTTTTTGTTCTTGCGGTTAACAGTTTAACCTGGTGTTTTTTATTATGTTAGCCTTTTGGCTTATCGTGTCGCCAATCGAATTCTTTCTTTCCATTTCGTACCTGGTAGAAAGCTTCGGTTCATTCTTTATTTTCCCATTGGATCTTTTTCGGCTCCGAATTTTTTTATTGGTGTTCATGTAATCCGCTATGTTTGCTTTTTAAGCTGTTCGCTTCTGTTTCCGTTGCTTTTGTCGGATGTCTGTGCATCCATAAGCTCACAACTTTTTTGCATTGATAAAGGCGTTCCTTGTAACGCCGAAACACGTGTCTGCAGTATCCCTGCTCATTTGTGCATTGTAACGTTGTTTATTTTCTGTACTTCAAAACTTATGTTTAAAAGTAGTTTCGATGGTGTTCAAAGAAAAAAAGTATTTTTTACTTTTTAGAGATATTTCCAACTGAAGTCGGTTCTATTATTTTTTCCAAAAATATTTTATTTCATGCTTTTTAGTGTAAATGCACTTAAAATAATCAAAATATAGTTAAAAAACCATGCAGCTGTTCAAAAAACTTGCACACCTGGACTCGATCTCATTCCATCAGGAACTTCAACCTGACGCGTTTAACCACTTGACCATCGGGTCGCTCATTGAAGTAAGGATTTACGATAGTACTTTGTTTTAAATAAAA
>JAXGGA010017465.1:0-24288 GCA_038373865.1 Uloborus plumipes | reverse complement strand
TTCGACAATAAGAAGCAAAACTAATTGTTATTCTGTAATTGTGGAAATGTAAGAGGAAAATGAGCGATGTACCCGTGCCTTACTGTTCTTGTATGATATTCATTTTTGTGAAAAGAAAAAAAAAAAAAGAAAAAGCAATCTTTGAGCAACGTTCAATAGAAAAAATTAAATCGAAATACTGCGTTTTTAAAGTTTCACCATATTTGATTTTTTTCCTTTCTCATCACAGTGTCGATGTTCGATGTGCACCCCCCAAAATCAATTCCTGGATACGCCACTGACGCATCCTAACATTGAGTTTGACACAATATTTTAATTAAAATTTATTATGTCAACAATCCTGAGATCAACGATATCTTATTTCTACTATACGTATTTATTTTAAGAAGACAGCAAATGTAAATTGATTTCAATAATTTTCAACTGCCATCTTGTATTTATTAATGAGCAGAAGGATTTAGGAATTTAGATACAAAGAACTAGGAAAGTAAAAGCGGGAACTGCGTTATTCTGTTGCTTTACTGAATGCTCAGCACCCAAATACCTTCGGAATTTCGAGTTTTTCCTTTGCTGCCAGTTACATCAAAACAGAAAAAAAAATATTGAAAATATTTTAATTTTTTTCAGTCATTAAAAAGTAAAATAGTTGCTAATAAATCCACTTATTATTCCTAAAGAACTTAAAACGGAATTGCAATCGGATACTTGTTTTCACACGTGACGAGGAATATTTTTCAATTTGAGTCATCAAATATGATGTACTTAAAACAGTAATTTAAAAATCGGTGTTAAAAAGGTATCAAAATCAGCACTTTCTACTTCTTAGTGGGAAATTTAATCAAAACATTTTGTCAACAATTGTCAGAAAGAGTTGGTTTTTCAAATAGTAAATCAGTCATTCTGTACTCTTTGTGACACATTTTTTCTTAAATTTAAATACTAACTGAATGTTATACAATTTTTTTCTGTGAATATATTTACACAAATAGACGCGAAAAATTAAACTCAACCACTTGTGATCCCCCTCCCCGAAAATTCATAAGTGGCTAAGTTAATAAGTAAAAGAAAAAAAGGAAAAAACCCATTTTGAAATAGTTAATGTGGAACATGTTTTTACTTTTATTTATTCATTAATTTTCGCATTTATTTATTTGTATAGTAATTTATATCATTTTGACACGGATAGGAAGCAAAATAAGCATTCATATTATTTAAAAATTTTGTGACTACTTCTAAAGAACTAAATATAGCTACATTTTGCGAAAAAATAAAAAACTAAAATAAACAAGTATCTTCGTTTATCTTTTATGGTTTTCTAAATAATAAATAGCATTCTGAACAAAAACGAAGAATAATATTTCCAGATTCCGAATTTTTTTCTTTTTTTTTAATCTACTCCTCTCAAAGCTCGTAGGACACTTTTATACACCGATTTTAAGGAAATAGTTGAGGGTAATCAACAAAACTTGATGAGATCGTTTGTGAAAGCGAGTGTCCACTCGCACCACTCGCCCGAAGGATATAAGCGTTAAGGTGACAGCTTCACCACGCCTATTGTAATTAGCGCATTGAAAACGAGCAGCGCTGCTCGACGGGGGGTCAAGACTTGGACGATTCCACTTCCCAAATCGCTCAATGGAAAAACTCAGGACTTAACGGTAGTAAAAAATTCCCCCCTTCTCGATCCTAAAGAGTTAAAAGGGAAATGGGGGGGGGAGGGGGAAAACGAAAGGTACTCTGCTTCACAAAAGAAAAGGAGCGTAGTAAAGCTGGTAGATCAAGAACAGAACAGGTTTGCGTTCTTTGACTACATTCCAATCCTTTTCTCATTGTTTCAATCATTTTCTTGGAATTAGATTTCTGGAGAGTTCTGATCACTGAAAAACACCAATGTTTTTCAAATCGGAAACCTAAAAAAGTACGTGCGTTAATTCTCAGTAAAAATGTCCAAGTGTTTACCACTGAAATATTTAAAATGTTTTCAACTTCAGCTGCATTTTTCGGGGGTTGTGTTGCGAATTTTAGAAGCATGTTTAGTTTTATTCAGTCATCTAACTTCTGAAATGCAGTAAAATCAATGATTGATGCGGGGTTTTTTTTCTATATCTTCATATTTATTATTATTATTTTTTAAAAAATAAAATGACTTTTCATTTAAAATGATGGAAGAAAAATTCATTAAAAGGCAGGTCGATAATTGTTCAAAGTTGGCTAGCTGTACGCTGTATCCATATTCCGAAAAACACCCCGATTTCATATCAGTAGAAATGAAAAGAATTTGAGCCGTAAGATGAGTCAAAAGCTTTTATTTTCGCAAAAACAGGAGTGTTTAAACCGATAAATAATTGAGAAACAAAAAACAGTTTAAAAATATGTTTAAAGGGGTTGGATGGGAGGTTGCTGGGGGGGGGGGGACACAATTCAGGGCGTGACACCCAAAATGTGTTAAAGAGTTTATGAAACTTCATAAAATTTAAAAATTTGCTTTCTTAAAAATTTCATTAAAATTTGTTTTATATAGAATTTATGAAACGCAGAGCATCGATACCGTTGGGGGGTGGGGGTAACACCCATGCGTTGTTTGAATAAAACCACACACTTATGTATCTCACAACTTATGAAAAATGTACATGTTGAATTTCTTGAAAAATATCCCCATTGTTTTAAATTACACTGAAGTGACAAAAGTCATGGGATAGCAATATGCAAATTTTCAGATGGCAGTAGCATCGCATAGAACAGGTATAAATGCGCAGTGCTTTTACAGAGCTTTCATTTCTGTTCAAGTTATTCATGTGAAGAGGTTTTAACGTGATGATGACCGCACGACGTGAATTAACAGACTTTGAACGCGGAATGTTAGTTGGAGCTAGACGCATGGGTCATGCCATTTCGGAAATCGTTAGAGAATTCAACATTCCCAGATCCACTGTGTCAAGAGTGTGAAGAGAGTATGAAATTTCAGGCATAACATCCCACCATGGACAGCGCAGTGGTCGACCGCCTGCACTTAAAGATCGAGACCGGCGACGTCTGCAAAGAGTCGTAAATTCTAACAGACAAGCAACACTGCGTCAAATCACCGTAGAAATCAATGTGGGACGTACAATGGACGTGTCTGCTAGAACTGTGCGGAGAAATTTGGATTTCTTGGGCTATTCCAGCAGAAGACCGACTCGAGTGCCTTTACTGACAGAACGACATCGCTTGCAGCGACTCTCGTGGGCACGTGAGCATATCGGTTGGTCCCTAGATGAATGGAAAACCGTGGCCTGGTCCGATGAGTCACGATTTCAGCTGGTAAGAGCCGATGGTAGGGTTCGAGTGTGGCGCAGACCCCACGAAGCCATGGACCCAAACTGTCAGCAAGGCACTGTTCAAGCTGGTGGTGGCTCCGTAATGGTGTGGGCTGTTTTTTCATGGCATGGACTTGGTCCTCTAGTGCGACTGGACCGAACATTGACTGGAAATGCTTATGTGCAGCTACTTGGAGATCACTTGCAGCCATTCATGGACTTCATGTACCCAAACAACGATGGGATTTTTATGGATGACAATGCGCCATGTCACCGGGCCACAACTGTTCGCAATTGGTTTGAAGAAAATTCTGGACAATTCCAACAAATGATTTGGCCACCTAGATCGCCCGACATGAATCCCATTGAGCATTTATGGGACACCATTGAGAGGTCTGTTCGTGCCCAAAATCCTGCCCCATCAACGCTTTCACAATTATGGACGTCTATCGAGACAGCATGGCTCAATATTCCTGCAGAAGACTTCCAACGACTTGTTGAGTCCATGCCACGTCGAGTTGTTGCACTTCGCCGGGCAAAAGGAGGGCCGACATGATATTAAGAGGTATCCCATGACTTTTGTCACTTCAGTGTATATAGAATTCATCCAATGCAGGATCATTATTATTGATGAAAAGGGGGTTACACCGGATGACATTCAAAATGTATCCAAGAGTGTATGAAAAAAAAAAATCTTTCTTTAAAAATGTTCCCGCTATTTGAAATTTTAATTAATTTATCGAATAAAGGAAGGAGGAGTGTTGTACCCGTGTGCTATTTAATTGGTTTGACGAGTTAATACCAGCTTCGATTGAATTAAACCAAATAGCAATCGCGATTGCTCAAAAAAAAAAAAAAAAAACTCTTACATTTTTGATGAATTGTTAAAACGTAGATTTTTTTATTATTATTTGTTCATTTATTCAGATTATTTTCTACAGAGTAACAAATAAAAAAATATTAATCTATAAATAGAAGTTTAGATTTATAAATAACATTTTAAAAAGTCATCATCTAAATTAAAATGTGCTTTAAATAAAACAAATTCTAAATTAATTTCTGATGAAATAAATCACAAACAATCCTCGAGAACATCCGAATTGCATTGCATTTTGAAACACATTTTGATATTCTTGTAAAAAGACGCGCTATGCAAAAATCAAGTTCTTATATCTCGAAAAAATGTATTTGCTATCAATATTTGTCGTTGAATAACAAAAATTGTATTCTTCTTTTCCAACCCTCCAGTTGACTGACATGTGTCTCAAAGAATCTAAGCCCATGTTTTTACCAGCTAAATGTTCTTCATATAAGTATTCTTTTATAGCTAAAAAAACATGAAATTTAAAAAAATAAATAAATAAACCGTGAAGATTTGCGACTTGTAAAGGCTTAATAACTTGTCATTATGCAAAACCTGTACTTTAAAACTAGTATTTGGAATACATTGATTTCGTGATCCATCTTCTCAATATCTGCTAGTGTGAAGTGAAGTTCCGCACTGTACAGCAGAGCAAACGCTAGCAGAAGGAACGCAGGGAGAAAAGTAGTATTCTGTGACGACACAAACTCATGGAGCGGCTACTTTCGTTTTTCGGGAGGCGTGGCCTAATCGCTTTTAAAACTCGTTTTAAATATGTTTAAACTGGCTTAATGGAGGTGTTATTGGTATGTTTCTGCACAGTTTTTCATGGTCTTTCATTTGCAAGTGAGTTTGAAAATCATGCATCTTGCCCATTAGTCATATTCTGACCCGTCGCGGGGACAAAAAAGTTGGGGGGTGTATGAAATTAACGACTCCTCATTAATTTCAAACGCATCTTAAATACAGAGTGAAACAAATGGGTTCAGCTTATTTCTAAGAGGGAAGTCATGTTGAGAATATGTTCCTAATCGTAAATATATTATTTACCTAGAAGTAAGAAGGTACGGGGCTACCTCCCCCGGAATATTTTCCGAATTTGTGATCTTAAAAATGCATTTTAGACGATCTTTGGTAATGTTCGGGGAGAAGAGGTTCGAGTGCGCTCTTCCGTCCATTTTTCGATATCGAAACTTTAAAAACTCAATTATTATCGCAAATTGTGCTATGGAAAGGGGGAATCGGGGATTTTTTTCGAAATTGTATTGCTAAAAACGCAATTTTAGACTATCTTTGTTGATAATACGCAGATTAGATATTCGAGTTCCCTCTTTTTGGAAAATTATTTAAATTGCAGTCTTAAAAATGCATTCTAAACAATTTTTGACAATGGTAGTAATTGAAGAGGTTCGGAGGTGCTTCTCTGGACATTTTTGGAAATTGAAATTTTAAAAACACAATTATAGATCATATCTGATTGTTTTAGGAAAACGGAGGTGCGGGGGTTCTGCCCCGAAACTTTTTTTTGAAATTGTAATTGTAAAAACGCAGTTTTAGACGATCTGCGTTGGTGTTAGGGGAGGGGAGATTTAGGGCCCACCCCGGAACTTTTTCAAAATTGAAGGGTCGTCTTTGGTAACTTTAAAAGGACAAATGTTCGATTCAAGTTTCGAATTTCGACAAATATTCGAAAAGGGAAAAATTCCCTTTATAACTATTCATCTGGCATTCGATCTTCAACAATATGTGAAAAATGTTTCTAATATTTTTTTTTTCTTTTGATTTTTTTTTTAAATTATTGCTTCTTACCCTTTCTCTCCTCCATGCACGCATTTGTTTTTGCTTCAACTGTGCCTATGCTGAGAACGATGCTTTCACCTAATTTTGAAAGTTCCATTTTGAAATAAGCAAAAATTAGGTTTGAAAACTTCAATTTAAAATAATTTGTGTGGAAGATAAATAACTTGCTTTCTTTAATGATAATTCAGTTCTTTTTAAAGATTTTTATGGAAATGCAGCGATAAAATATTTTGTCGGCTTCAACTTTTAAAAAATAATTTAGTTATCAAAATAATACTCAATTAAGCCAGCCTTATTATTTCATCACTTAAAAGTTAAAACAGAATAGTTTCCATGTAAACTATTTCTTAGTTATTTGAAAATATAATTCTAATTTGGAATAAACATATCTCGTTTATCAACATTACTATTATTGAACGTTTGCTTTTCAACTCCAATGTCATAAAAATGTATATCAATTAGTAACTACAAAAGTAAGAAAAATTAATAAGCTAACACGAAAATACAGGTAATTTTCTCTTGTTGTGTGTTACTTAAGTTGTTTAAAAAGTTAAATTACTTCGATCAAAAAATTAGCATCTCAAAAAAAAAAAAAAAAGTCAAGTAAATATTTTTACTTTACTTTTAGAACTTAGCACCCAATTCAATACTGCAATTACAATTAGATCATTATTCAATATATAACAGTCCTCGTATCATGCAAAAATAATGTAAGGAATGAATAAATATATTTTTTTTCTTCAAAAACCGCGTATTATGAAAAGTTTTTTTTTTTAATTTTAACGCTAAATGCATATTAATTTTCTTTAAATTACAGATAAAAAAATGTAAAATTTCAACGTAAAATATAACTTAAACAAGTGTTCATTTTACTCTCAAAAATATATGAAGCAAATTTCAAATTAAACATGCGAATATTTTTCAAAATAATGTGATCATAAGTTCATTACATAAAATTAAATTTTACGAGTTTATTATCATTATTAATAATAGTAGTAGTTAGTGGTAGTAATAATAGCATTATTATTTTAATTCTATGCACAGACTCAAGAGCAGTGACACACAACGTTTCTTGGCGATAAATATTAAAGTAGTTACTTCTGCTGTGAATAGATTCTCAAAATAAGTCAAAATCAAACATGAAAGATGCAAGGTGCGGACATTATATTTCTTTCGAAAAATAGCTAAAACGAGATTTAATATCAAGCAGGGCCGGCCCGACATAAAAATTTCGCACAAGCAGAGAATTATTTGGCGCCTCCCCCCCAACCCCCGTTTTTTTCCAAGCACATATGATTGACCAAGACTAAGACAAAAGTAATTTTTTTTCAAATGAACTGGAATATTTATTTGCATTGTTATAATAATTTTAAAATTAAAAGCAGTGATTTTAAAAAATAAAAATAGCAGGAGATTATAAAACTAATAATATAAAAAATAATTAATTAGAGTAAAATATTATTCTTAAAACACCCCCTTGTGCAACATCATAGTAAAATAAAAAGTTTTATAAAATGTTCTTATAAAACCACTCTTCTTGCTTTAATTTCTGCAAAATCTTTCAAAATGATGTCCGTATCGATATTGGACAAGATGTCTTTTTTAATAGACAAAGGGGCTAGACTGCATAGTCTTTCCTGTAATATTTTAGACATAAGATGATTTTTTATTATTTTCAGTTTTGAGAAACTTATATCCCCACTGACGACTGAAATTAATAACGTTAAGATAATTCGTAAATTGCAAAACAAGATAGCGAAATATGTAATTTTTTTTCCTCACCTGCTTTGATTGTAGCTCGTTTCCTTCCCAGCTTGATAGAGCATTAGTAGTTGATATAAAAAACTTTTCGTAGCCTTTGCCTGTTTTTCACGGGACGCGGATAAAACGTCCAAAACCAAGGGTCCAAGTCCAAGGCTCAAATTCAAAAGGTACAATAGACAGAAGATCCGGCAGACTTAAGAAGGTCCAGATAAGATCCATGGGTCATAAGGTCTGACAGACATAAGGTCCACAATTTTGGACAGCTAAGACATAAGGTTCAGTTTTCTCAGCAGGGTGGACATAAGGTTTTTACTTCATTCGTTTTTTATTCTTTGTTTCTTGCGCTTTTCGTTTGTTACAAAACGTACCAGATTTTTTATAGTTTTCAAGCATTTTAGTATTTTTATACTAATTTCCCTTTGATATTTTAAGCAAATTGTACGTTGGTAGCTGAGCTGCAATCATCACGAAAATATGCGCGTGTTATTAAAGAAGGCAACAGCTGTTGAAGGCACTCTCTTGAGGCCAATTGGAAAAAGACTAAAAAGAGAAAAATAAAAAAAAAACAGTGCCCATCCAATACTGATCTCTCATTCCTGGTGACCACCAGCAAGCTTGAATTGTCAATTGTCACACGGTTTTACAAGATCCCCCCGTAAGATAACGCAAGTTGCGGTGACCCTGCGGCGTATCCCCTTAAAAGTTCGGACCCCCTGTGATGTGAGAACCGAATAAAATGCGGCCAATCTCGAATTCTAACGTTTACCAGTAGTATCTATTATCTAACGTAGGATCTTTCTCATGACTATTTACATACAATACTCCTTCCAGAATCGTAGCAATTTTGTCAACCCTCAACCTTTCAACCCTTATCAGAAGGAAGACGTTTTATGCCTTTTGCCTCTTAATGGCCTTTCAAGCACCACGGGGGTTGTTTCATTTGACCATTCAATTGCTTCCAGGTGTGAGGGCCTCGAGAAACGATGTGTGATAGATGAAGTGATATATGCCATTTCTCAAACTCTTCCCAACAAAGCAATCCGGACATAAATATTTTTGCTCGTTAACGTTGTATTTGTGAGACTGAAGAACGAATAGCTAACTATAAGCCCCAGCTCGAAAGCTGTTTGAACTTACAGAGTCCGGGCTGAGCCCGAATCATCTCTAGCAGGCACTGATTAAAAACTTATGTTTATTTATTTATTTATTTTTTTTTTGCACAAACTATTAATCGTGTGTATGTAATTTAAAATATACTAAATATGTATTTTTATTCCCGTAATTACCTTTCTTTTAAAAGAACTAAAGATGGGATCATCCCAAGAAAAATTCCTCCACCTTAATAAGTTGGGCCCCAGACCTATTCCTGGGGCTCCATATTTCTAAGGGGCCTCAATTTTTTCTAAAGACATATCACAGCATCAGAGCTATGGGAATAGCACACGTGTATATTTTAAAGAAACATTATTTTAAAAAATAACGACTTATTAATTGGAAAAAAAATTTCTTGAACGAGAATTTTTATTGATTCTTGCAGCTAGTAGATTTACCATGTTTTAACTGTAGGGGCCCCATGACCATAGAAGCCCCGGAGGGGATTCAAATATGTACATGATAAATGATTTATATAGTGCTGAGATGTACAAAGGGGCCTTCAAAAATGCATTTTGACAGACCCCCCCCAAACCTGTAAATCAGCCACCGCATTTTGCCATTGAATCTTTAGGGGGCCTCCAAATTACTGTGGGTCTTGGGCCCTAAAAATTAGTAATTCGGGTACTGCTTGGATGCAGGGCCCTATTGGGATCAGTCGTCCTATCGGCTTCAGCCCGAGCCTATAATCCTTAGGTAACTTTTAGTTTCCATGGATTTTGAGCATTTCTCACTCAAACTCATGACTTTCCTTGGCAACTCCTTAAATTAAAAAAATTTTGGTTTTGAGGATGTGACGCTTAGTATGAGGCCCCAGACTCGCGCCTCAACCCCTATTGGGTAATCTGCTAATGGTAGTGATGGGTTTTGCAGGAGAAAAATGATTGCTCCAATAAGGTTGCTAAAAGCACAAAAAGCAAGAGATAGCTGCATGGAAAAGTAACTCAGACGGTCTTTCCAATAAATACGGAAGTTTTTGTTATTTTAGTTCAGATCGAAGTTCTAATTTAATTTGATTCAGAAATGAAAGTCCCGATTTTTTTTTCCAAAGTTATTATTTTAAAATATTGAGGGGGACTTCTGATGAGCTCAAAATATTGGGGGGGACATGTCCCCCTCGTCCCCCCCGCCAACGACGCCCGTGATACAAGCTGATAAGGTATGGTCAAAATTTGCCAAAATACGATTTTTTACCAACTTTGGCAGCAAATTGCAAAAAATCTACAGTGCATGGAGCTTCTGTTACACAAGTAGGCTATTCTACCCTAAACAGTGATCAGAATCACCAAATTTGAGTCTGATAATCGTCTTAGGTCGCGAGCAATAAAAGCACAAACTTTACGATTTGGACAGTTCTTTCAAGACACGAAAAAGAGGCCTTTCTAAAATAATTTTTACTGGCTGAACCATAAGGCTTATGGAGCTATAATTTGGTATGGTTTCATGCAAGTCTTATACATACATCCAAAAAAAATTTCATCAAAATCGGAGGGGGTCGAGTGGGGACGCCTCGTACACTTGACATGGAATGACCTCTATTCAAGTTTATTCAAAGGATTTTTTTATTTTTATTATTCTAATTTTTCTTTATATCATCAAAAACCTCAGACCCGTCACAACTTCGGGGGGGGGGGGGACCTCCGACCATCAAACCTTGAAATTTTCTTTTTTTTAATTTTTCTTCTTTTTTAGTGAATACTTTTTAAAAACTTTTGAGGTTTGAAAATTTCGGGGGGGGGGGGGGGGTTCTGACCCCCTGACCCCCCCCCCCCGCTGGCTACGGCCTTAGTAACGAGGTCTTACTTAATAATCCAACATATGGTAGACGACTTTTCTTCTTCTTCTTCTAAGGGCTCTAGGCCCGTAGGGGATGATGAGGACTGCGTGCCAGGCGCTTTTCCTCCGTTTCATAAAAAAAATTTTCTTATGAAAATTGAATTGATGTTGTTACTAAACTCAGTATATCTAGGAAAAATTAATAGGTCCAACTCAGGAGTAAAAAATCAAACATGGTACAAAATGCGGTGTTTCCCGCATAAAAAGAATAGATGAATAAATTATGCAAATAAGTGGAGACAACGAGGATAAAAGGAGGATGCGAAGCCGGTTGAAATCAGAATAGGTCCAGGATAGCTCTTCCTGGTTGAAAACATCTTGGAAAGTCAAGTTCCTATTCTTCAAGAAGTTAGCTATAACAAACCTCTGGTTTTTATTTTTAACGCAGTCAAATAAAATGTGATCCCTATTCTCAATTTTTTGACATGTTTCACAAAGGGAGGAGTTTGATTTTTTTATTTTGAAGAGTTTCTCTTTGGTTAGGTAGGAGTCAGTTAAAATTCTGATGAATTTTGTTTCTTCTTTGCGAGTTTTAATCCATCCGTAGTTCTGATTAATAATATTTTCGATGTTCTTAAATTTGTTATAGTATTTTGATCTTTCCCAATTGCTCATTAATTCTTTATTTCTTTCGTGTTTAATATAGTTTCGTAAGTCTTTCCATGTGTACTAATATTGACTGTGGGGGTACTAGGGCAGGATTCCGCAAGTTTGGCTAATTTGTCGGCTTCTTCGTTTTCGGGAATACCTTTATGTGCAGGTACCCAGACAACTTTTACTTTGGTCTTTTTTGCAATAGACGACTTTTAGCGTTTGTCTTAACTCTCTTCACTTGCTTTCCGAGCTATTTTTAGCTCTTCTTCACGGGGGCCTCTCCTATCTTATTTGTCATTTTTCATAAGTTGATGTCATCTGGAAACGACAATAGTATTTTAAAAAATTGTACAAAATTGTCTAAAACTCAACCTCATAAACAGGAAAATCAAATCCAACCGAATATAAATGCGTACTGGAGGACAGGGACTTAGCATCCATCCTCATCATCCCATCCAGCGCCTTGGCGCCTAATGAAATGAAATGAAATGAAGAAGTTAGCTTCAAATGAAATGAAATGAAATGGTTTTGTTGAAAGTAAAATTTTCAAAAATGGAGATGGAACTTAAGTTAGGAAAAGTACTGTGTGTAGGTTGGTGTAATTTAGATATAGTAATGGTTTGCGAGTCTTATCCTGAGGAAGATAGCGATCAAAGGTACAAAACAAGTGTAGTGTCTTTTTGCTTACCAGCGTAGAAAGAAATTAAAGTATTCAAACATTTTAATTTCTTTTTATGCCGAATAGCATCTGAAATCGAAATAAAATCGGGTGCTCAGTGAAACAAAAAGCATTGGATTTAAGAGCAAGAATCTGAGAGAGTGTCACGCCTGTGATTCATGACCTCTCAGATTTTCTCCCAAAAATTACCAAATGCTTATCTTAATGAAAGACCAAATCCAGAATGTTTTGCTCTAAAGTTGAGTTGTTTAGTTTTTATGGACCCCTAAAGATGAAGGTGCGGCATCAAAAATTAAGCGGATTTTCAAGACATGGAAGTTGCCGTGAGCCAAAACTCTTACCAGGAACTGTTTAACTCCTATTTTCTTTTTGTATATGGAATATAGAAGGTTGAAACTTTACAAAATGAATGTTAAATTTGTGGTAAGTTGTTGCCGTAAGGTCAGTGAAGGCCCTCAAAACAAGGCATTTTTGACGTTTTTTAGCGTTTTTGAGGTCCAAAAACAGCTTGTACATTTCAGTTGGAACGACAAAAGTAATGTCGTTTGAAAGATCAGTGTAAGCACTTTAAAATAATGTATAAATAACCGAGGAAAGTTCAACGTGCTTTTAGTTGCGTAAGGCCGAAATATGAAATATGTCATATTTTACCGATATTCAAGCGGTCATAACTTCCTCTGCCAACAACATATTGGAATTTTTTTTTTTGCCAATGTCCTACTTTATTCTTTGTCTTAACAGAACAGTTGAGTCCTTTGAGGCGAAATGTGAAAAATTTTTTTACAAAAAATTTATTTTTTCCTGTACATTTTTTGTAAAAATGTTTTTTACATTTCGCCTCAAAGGTCTCAACTGTTCTGTTAAGACAAAGAATAGAGTATGTCATTGGCAAAAAAAATATTTCAATATGTTGTTGGCGGAGGAAGTTATGACCGTTTGAATATCGGTAAAATATGACATATTTCATATTTCGGCCTTACGCAACTAAAAGCACGTTGAACTTTCCTCGGTTATTTATACATTATTTTAAAGTGCTTACACTGGTCTTTCAAACGACACGACTTTTGCCGTTCCAACTGAAATGTACAAGCTGTTTTTGGACTTCAAAAACGTCAAAAATGCCTTGTTTTGAGGGCCTTCACTGACCTTACGGCAACAACTTACCACAAATTTAACATTTATGTTGTAAAGTTTCAACCTTCTATATTCCATATACAAAAAGAAAATTGGAGTTAAACAGTTCCTGGTAAGAGTTTTGGCTCACGGCAACTTCCATGTCTTGAAAATCCGCTTAATTTTTGATGCCGCACCTTCATCTTTAGGGATCCATAAAAACTAAACAACTCAATTTTAGAGCAAAACATTCTGGATTTGGTCTTTTAATAAGATAATAAACATTTGGTAATTTTTGGGAGAAAATCTGAGAGGTCATGAATCACCTCATAATTCTAGGCGTGACAGTTTCTCAGATTCTTGCTCTTAAGTAATGTGATTAGGGTTGTTAAGTTAAAATCGTAGCACTTAATGTGGTTATATATAGATATGGAAGAAGAAAAGGGCAGATGAGAGAGAGCTTTGAATCACTTGTTGCATTCAGGATGAGTACTGTGCAGATTAGTCCACATGAATGTTTCAAACTGGTATTACACTTGTTCATTCTGATCAGGATGACACAAGAATAGCATAGGGGCTGTATGCTAAGATCATCAGGCTTGAATTTAAGCAAAACACTTGGATCAGGCCAAAGATGGATCCAGTTTCTGATTTTAGGTGGGTTAATTTCCAGAAGGAGGATCTTTTTCGTCATTTTTGGGCTAAATAGGGGGTTTGAGGCTAAGTTTTTTAAATTTAAGTTCCTAAAATGTAGCTGCAAGCTATCTTTGGTCACTTGAAAGAGGTGATAAGTCCTTTGACTCCTCAAGATGAAGCTAAATAGGATTAAAGTACCTTAACAATTGTTCGTGTAACACATTAAGCAATGAAAACGGTTCTTACACTAAGAAATTCGCAAATATATTGGTGTTTACATTACAGAATTCTAGAATTTTATGTCTTAAACTGAGGTTAACATCATATATTCTAATACCTCAAAATATATTATCAGTATTTAATGCATACAATAATTTGATTTGCAAGTTGTATTAAAAAAAATATCCTGGAATATAACATGTGTCTCAGAAAAAAGGTTTTGTCTCATATGAGATTGGTGGTTTTTGAGAGCATCTTGGAATTTAAAAGTGCACCATAAATATTTATTTATTGATAAATTTCACACACAAATACAGGTTTTTGACAAGATTGTTTTTGATATGATGGTTTAAACCAGTGGTTCTCAAAATGGTCCATATTGACCCACGGGGGCAGACTCAAGTCTCCAACGGGTCCATATCTTTGAAAGAAAAAAATGGGGGTGCATGAGATGCAAATAGGGGTTGATAAGCCAAGATCTATGCAAGCAATTTATGCTAAAATTTATTCATCTGTTAAGGCAATTTTGTTTTAATAGTTGAAAAAAAATCAAGTTTTCTTTCTCTTTTTTTCTTTGCAAAAAATATCTTGTTTTGCTTATTTATTTTGATGATTCAATATCCATTTGTGCCATCATATTTCGTTCATGAAACAATGCCTTCAATGATATCTGAGAAAATTTAAAGTTAAATTTACCTAAAAAACTGGAAAAGTATTAAATTTTTATTCCTTAATTTTAAAACTTCAATCATAAGGAAGAAAATTTCACCACTTTAGCTCAGAATTTTAATTTTTAAAATACCGTAAGCTTAGAAGTAAAGCATTAAACTTTAAAAATAAAATTATGGGGCATTTTTTAAAGAATAACTTATTTTGCTTTGTTAAGATTATGATGTCGTATATAACTTGAAAAAAAAAAAAAAATGTGTGTTCAATCTTAATATATAAAAGTTACGTGTCCCTGCGTTTGTGGCCAATGGACTTCTCAGCTACTGAACCGATTTTAACCAAATTTTGCACGAAGTTTCAGTTTGGTCCAACTTAAATGCTAGGATAGTTTTTATCTCAATTTAGGACCGCAATATATTTTTTATTGCAAATTATCTATTTAGCTACCAGCTTTTCTGTATTCTTGGCTAAGCCTTTTTACTAAGCCTTTTTTGACACCCTCATGGCTGAGCGACATAAAGCACACGTTCTGGCAGCTTCCGGAGCGCAGTAAACAGGTTGTAAGTTAGCGTTGCGTTGAGTGTTATTTGACTTTTTTGTGAAGTAAATTATAAACATGCGTTACTTCCCTTGAAATTTATATGTGATAAGCTGTCAGAAACGATTGTCACTTAAGAGTTTTTACGCCTCTGTGGCTGAGAGGTGGAAAGCGCTTGGTGGGATAGCTCCTAGACTGCATTTAAGTGGCTGTTCTTCTTACTACTATTATATATACAAAAGTTTGTTTGGATGGATTTATGGATAGAGCAGTCAGTTGATAAGCAGTCCGAAAAAATTATCTTTTTAACTAAGCCTTTTTTGAGCCTCTGTCGCCGGGCGACATAAAGCACATGTTCTGACAGCTTCTGGAGCACAGTAAAATAGGTTGTAAATACAGAAACAATAATGGATGATTAATGTAGGTAAATTTTTTTTTGTATTTTCTAATAAAAAAAACTTAATAAATTCAAAAATTTGCTTATTTATTGCCTTTAAGGCGGAACAGAGTTCGCCGGATTAGCTAGTAATTTAATAAACTTGCACTTGGGTTACATATTGTACACGGAAAATGAAATTCGCACATCTTTATTTTTAGTTTATGGTGATTTAATTTTGATGGATTTAAAAGGTGTTCCTTTCATTCTTAGTGTGAGATATATCCCTCATCCAGAATGAAAGGAGTACTTTTTAAATTGGCTTAGCATTAAATTGCCATAGATTAAAAAAAAAAAAAAAAAAAGATGTGCCCTTTTCATTCTGGGTGTGCAATATGTCCTACTGGTATTTAAAGGTTTAAAATGTTATGATTATTTTTAGGACGTGCATGCTTTGTAATCTATAGCAAAAGCAAAACTCAAAAGTGGTTTTCTCAGTAATCAATTTTTTCTTCTGTTTACATAGTTTTTTATTCCCTCAGTATTTTTTTTTTTTTCGAGAGTGATATACAGCTTTGAGGTCATACCTTTTGTAGTAGTTTTAATTTAACAAAACTGCATTGGTTAAGCATTTTATAAAGTTTTAGACCATGTTAAACATGTAAGCCATGTTAAACATGTATGTAAAGCCATTAAAAGTTATTTATTTTTACTGTTGCTTAAACTCAAGAAATATAGGGGGATAATGCAAATCATTTAACCCTCATAAAGCTGAAGTCAAATATTATGAAAGTATGAAATCCATATTTGCTAAAAAAAGTTTCTAGCCATAGGTGAGGAATTTATGAAAAAAGTAAAAACTGGCAAATGGTCAAGTATTTGAACCTCTGATGTAGAATATTATCTTTTGGATATAGTCTTTCTCCTCTTTCTAATTTTTCCAAACAATTCAACCACAAATTTTCTGTAATTGAAAATTTGGAGAAGTGTTTAGAATGAAAAGCTAAAATTAATCATATTTGTAATGAAATGTATTTTGCTATTTAACTAGTAAACATAGTGACTGGTTAAGAGGGAGAACCCCTTGTTATGCTTTTAGAAATGCCGTAAGTTACTTATTCTTTGCCTTTTAACTTATTGTGAAATACAACTGTATACAAAGAACAATTACATTTTTTAAAAGCAATCGGCTGTTGAAAAATAGAGAAAAATGTTTCGTTCAGATTGCTAAAAGAATGAAATCTAATTATGATTGGACAGTTTTGAAGTGTAGTGAAGTAGAACTAAATTTTAAAAATTAATCTGTCTTCATGTTGTATAATATCAAGCATTTTATGATGTGTAATAGAAGTACTTTTTTCTTAAAGTATTACATGATATGAAATTTATTATTTTTGAAAACTTTAAAGTAATTTTTATTAGTATTAGTTTATAATCAAAGTTATAAATCTATGATTGCTAAAAGTTAGTGTATTTTATTTCAAAAATGCTTTACAAAATCTAACTTTAATCAATATTTCTTATTTATAACTGATATACTTACAGGTGCATATCTGACCGATGGCAGCGTGGTGGTAATGCTTCAAACTCAGCTACTATTTTTGCTGAATACGGAGTGGATTGTGAACTTTTAGGAACAATGAGTCTTGATATTGCTGGCCAGTAAGTAATTTAACTTCCAATTTTTAAATTTTGCAATTTTGAACAAAAAAAAAAAAAAAAAAAAAAAAATCTGGCATTTTATTACAACTAACAGAGTTTTGCTCAACAGAGCGGCATCTTTGTTTTATACTTCATAGAGTTCAAAGTTATTTACGTAGTATCAGTATATCACAAGCACTGCTGAATTCTGAGTTTTACTTTCAATAGAAAGTAGACTGATGAATAATGTATATTATTACGATATAATTGATTATTCACCTTCAAACAATCTGCATTTTTTAAAAAACTCTTGTAATTGCTAACTTTTAAGCTTGTATTTAAATATTTATTGTATTAAATACTACCTCTTTAAATAAAATGTTACCTTTATTTTCTTAAAAGTAAGCATAATTGTATGATTTGCCAGCCTATAGGAGGAACAGTTTCAAAAGCCCAGGGCCGCTTCTCATCCAAATTCTCCTCTGGTTCAGTTCACTCATTTTAATGAATTCCCTTTTTTGAATAAAAATTAGTGGTATACCCTACACTCATTCGATTTACTTCTATTTCAGAATCAAAGCTTTTAATAGCTGAAAAGAATAGTTGCATGTACGCATACACAAATGTTAGAAATAATAATTCTTAAATTAATACTATTTTAGATGTTTTCCTACACAGTTAAAAATTACAGTAAACATGGAGAATAGTGATTTTAAATGTAAATGGAAGTGATGTTCTAATTAGTGTCTGTGATCTAAAGTTGGGTAAAACTTCGTGGAATGTGTATAAAGAACAAAAATTCAACATTAATTGTGCCTTAGAGTGAGCAAAGAAAAACACTTCAGACAGTTCCGCTCTTAGTTTGTTGGGAATCAATGCAAAAAAAAGTTTTACAATGATTCCTTTTCTAAACATTGACAAGTCTAACGTCATTCAATTGATTATCTGCTAAATATTGCCAAATTGAAACAAGATTTGAAAAATCAGTTTTTTTGTTTTTTCAATTTTTTTAGTTACATTTGCTGCCAACTTGGTGATAGGTCACCAAGTTGGTGACCAAAAACTTAGCCCCATATCATTAAGTGGTCGCCAAAGCAAACTATCAGTTATGGCGGGATCCTGCTTTATAAGGCTCAAAAAATCAAATTTTTGGAGAATTTTTTTACCATAAGAAAAAAGCAAGTCTAGCGAACTGCTTAGATTATTGTATTGCATGTCTGAACATAGCAAAAGAAATTTCTTAGAGAAAAATATTTACATGTAACCGATTTTCATGCACATTCGTACCAGGGGCGCACCCAGGATTTAACTTAAAGGGGGGGGGGGCTAATTTCTGCCATCAAGCACCCCTACCCCTTTTAAATCCAGACGCCATTGGATTAAAATTTTAAAATCGCGAAAATACTAAACTTTAATAGATTACCCCCTGCCCCTTCTTTCCTTTTTATTTATTTTTTTCGGAGTAATAGTGTAAAGCTTTGCTTTTTTGATCTTTAGCTCTCTTGCTTCTGTTAAATTTTATGGGAATTTTTTTCTTATTTATCAAATTGTGTTTATGTAAGAAAATAAATGGTAAATACTATGAGGATCTTCCAATCTTAGTGAAGATGAGGTGATTAATGCACTCACGAGAATAGCGTTATGATACGAATCAAGACCATTACTATTATGAACAAAGACATAAAGTGGAATATTCAAACATACTGATAGGGGGTTCATGGGTTCTCCCCGGAAAAATTTCTGAAAAGTGATTCCAAAAACACAACAGTTAGACAACTTTTGGTCATGTTAGGGACAGTAGCGGATCACCCAATAGGCGCATAAGGCCTCAGAAAGGCAGGGGGCCTCGAAAAAATGGATTGTCACATTCTCAAAACTAAAAATTATCAATTTGAGGAATTCCTAATAACGAAAGTCACGAACTTGATTGGAAAATGCTCAAAACCCACGGAAATTGACAGTTAGCCAAAGCCAATAGAACTGATTGGTGATTGCTCCCAATAAGGCCCTGCATTTAAGCTGGGCCCAACTAATTAATAATGAGGCCCAAAGCCCACAATAATTTGAAGCCCGTCTGAAAATTCAGTGGCAGAATGCAGCGTGACTAGGGGCCCCGTTAAAATACATTTTTGAGGGCCCCCTTTGTCCATCTCAGCACTATGTAAATCATTTATCATGCACATCTTTGAACCCTCTTAGGGGCCTCTATGGTCATGGAGGCTCTCACAGTTGCAATATGGTAAATCCGTTACCGGTAGAATGAATAAAGATTCTCGTTCAAGGAAGTTTTTATTTTTCCAATTAATAAATAGTTAACTTTTTATTTTTCTTAAAAATACTCATACTGTTTGCATAACTTTAATGCTGTGCATAATCCTTTAAAATTTGAGACCTCTTAGAAAGATAGCACCCCAGGCCCAAGCCTAGTTGGCAGCGTCACATCTTCAAAACCAAAAATTTTTGGATTTGAGGAGTTGCCATGGAAAGTCATGAGTTTTATGCTCAAAATCCATGGAAAGTGACAGTTAGATGAGGATTATAGGCTCGGGCTGAAGCCAATAGGACGACTGATCCCAATAGGGCCCTGCATCCAAGCAGTACCCGAATTACTAATTTTTAGGGCCCAAGACCCACAGTAATTTGGAGGCCCCCTAAAGATTCAATGGCAGAATGCGGTGATTGATTTACAGGTTTGGGGGTCTGTCAAAATACATTTTTGAAGGCCCCTTTGTAGATCTCAGCAATATGTAAATCATTTATTATGTACATTTCTGAATCCCCTTCGGGGCTTTTGTGGTCATGGGGCCCCTACGGTTGCAAGAATCAATAAAAATTCTCGTTTAAGGAAAATTTTTTTTCAATTAATATATCGTTATTTTTTAAAATTATTTTACCTTAAAATATACACGTACTGTTCCCATAGCTTTTATGATGTGCTATGCCTTTAAAAAAAATTAAGGCCCCTTAGAAAGATGGGGCCCCAGGAATAGGTCTAGCGCCCAACTTCCTAAGGGGGAGGAATTTTTCTTTGGGTGGTCCCATCTTTAGTTCTTTTAAATGAAAGATAATTACGGGAATAAAAATACAGATTCAGTATATTTTAAATTAACATACATGCGATTAATAGTTTGTGCAAAAAAACACAATTTTCAACAAAAGTTTTTAATATAATCTAATTGCATAGAATTTTGCTTAAAATTTGTTGCGTTGTGAATGAGTGCCTGCAAGAGATTATTCGGGCCCAGCCGGAGTCCTGTAACTTCAAACAGCTTTCGCTCTCGGGCTTATAGTAAGATATTCGTTCTTCAATCTTATACAAATAAAACGTTAACAAACAAAAGTATTTGGGAAGAAGAGCGTGAGACCAGTTTTTTTTTAAATGACCGGATTGCTTTGTTGGGGAAGAGTTTTAGGAATGACATATATCACTTTATCTCCCACACATCCTTTCTTGGGTCCCTCCCGAGCTTGAGGCGAGCTATATATGTTCGGCTGGGGGGGCAATTGAATGGTCAGAGAAAATGGAGGCAAATCCCCGTGGTGCTTGAAAGCCCATTAAGAGGCAAAAGTCATAAAACGTCTTTCTTCTGATGAGTTGACGGTTGACAAATTGCTACAATTCTGGAAGGAGTATTGTAAATAGTCATGGGAATTATCCTACGTTAGATAATAGATATTACTGGTAAAAGTTAGGATTAGCTGTATTTTATTCTGTTCCCACATCACAGGGTGGTCTGAACTTTTAAGGGGATGCGCCATAGGGTGACCGAAACTTGAGTTATCTTACGTGGGAATCTCAGGCCCAGTGGGGAATCTTGTAAAACTGTGTGACAATTAACAATTCAAGCTTGCGGGTGGTCGCCAGGGCACTGTTTATTTTTATTTATTTTTTTTTTCTCTTCTTTTTAGTCCTTTTCCAATTGGCGTCAAGAGAGTGTCTTCAACACCTTTTGCCTTCAGTTAAAGAGCCTTCTTTATGTGTGCATATTTTCGTGATGATTGCAGCTCAGCTACCGACGTGCTTTTTGCGTAAAAACTTTAAACGGAAATTAGTATAAATATAATATAAAAATACCCGAAAGCCATAAAAAATCTGGTACGTTTTGCAGCAAACGAAATCAAAGAATGAAAAACGAATGAAGTAAAAAACTTATGTCCATCCTGGTGAGAAAAATGGACCTTATGTCTTAGTTGTCCAAAATTGTTGACTTTGTGTCTGTCAGACCTTATGACCCTTTGATTTTATGCCTGTTGGAGCTTCTTAAGTCTGCCGGACCTTCTGTCTGTTGGACCTTTTGAACGTGGATCTTCAGTCTGTGGACCTTGGACTTGGACCCTTGGTTTCGGACGTTTTATCCGAGTAACGCGAAAAACAAAAACAGGTTATAAATAGGTTTTTTTTTTTTTTGTATTAACTACTCCTGCTCTATCAAGCTGCGAAGGAAACAAGCTACAATCAGAATAGGTGAGAAAAGAAAATAAATACATATTTCACTTTATTGTTTTGCAATTTACGAATTATCTTAACGTTATTAATTTCAGTCCGCCAGTGGGGATATAAGTTTCTCAAAATTGAAAATAGTAATAAATTATCTCAGTTCTCTCAACAGGAAAGACTATGTGTTCTAGCCACTTTGTCTATTGAAAAAGACATCTTGTCTAATATCGATACGGACACCATTTTGAAAGATTTTGCAGAAATTAAAGCAAGAAGACTGGTTTTATAAGAACATTTTATAAAACTTTTTATTTTACTATGATGTTGCACAAGGGGGTGTTTTAAGAATGATATTTTACCCTAATTTACTGTTTTTATATTATTAGTTTTATAATATACTGCTATTTTTATTTTTTACAATCATTGATTTTAATTTTAAAATTATTATAGCAATGCAAATAAATATTCCAGTTCATTTGAAAAAAATTACTTTTGTCTTAGTCAATCATCTGTGATTGAAAAAAAAAAAACAGGGGGTGTGGCAGGGGGAGCCAAATAATTCTCTGCTTGTGCGAAATTTTTAGGTCAAGCCGACCCTGCTTAATACTAAATCTAGTTTTAGCTTTTTTTTGAAAGAAATATTGTGTCCGCACTTTACATTCTTTCATATTTGATTCTGACTTATTTTGAGAATCTATTTACAGCAAAAATGAATCTGTCTCTTAAGTCTGTGCATATAACTAAAATAATAATACTATTATTATTACTACTTTTATTACTGTTAATAATAATAATAAACTCCTAAAATTTAATTTATGTAATGCACTTATGATCATTATTTTGAAAAATATTTGCATGTTTAACTTGAAATTTGCTTCATATATTTTTTGTAGTAAAATCAAAAAATAAATGAACACTTGTTTAAGTTCTATTTTACTTTGAAATTTTACATTTTTTTAAATCTTGAATTTAAAGAAAATTAATATGCATTTAGCGTTCAAACATTTTAAAAAACTTTTCATATTATACGCAGATTTTGAAAAAAAAAAAAAGATATATTCATTCCTTACATTATTTTTGCATGTTACTAGTTTCGGCCTGTTATATTGAATAGTGATCTAATTGTAATTGCAGTATTGAATAGGGTGTTCAGTTCTAAAAGTAAAGTAAAAATCTTTACTCTATTTTTTTTTTTGGAGATTATTAATTGCTTTTAAATTTTGTTTATTATATAAAAATGAATTTAAATTTTATTTCACTTAATTGTGTAAATTAATGAAACTTAAAAAGTGGGGCAAAGATCTTGTGCAGTAATTCTAATATTTCTTTTTCGTGCTTTCTTCATGTGGTTTATTTTTTTTTCAAAAAATATAAAATGTTTTAGATGATAATTGTTGCACACAAACAATTTTAAAAATAAGAATATAAAAAGAGAGTACCTATTTATAATCTATTTGTTTGCGATTACTGTTGCAGTATACCGTATAGTATTGTATTTTAAGTAGAAATTTGAAAATAATAATAATAATAATAATAATAATATTTCAAGTATTTTTCATTCACAATTTCAAGAAACTTTAATTTATTTTATTGTGGTTGCAACAAAGTTAGCCATATAATTAATGTACAACAACAACTAGGACATAACACTTAATTAAATCATGTTGCACTCGAGTGGAGTTCGGTGTTTGATGCAGGATAGTTTCACTCGGACTCGGGGGGTGGGGGGGGGGGCTCGGATTGAAACTTTCCGGGTTTCCTTAATTCATTATTGTACAACAAAACTTTAATAATAATTTCATTTTTTTTTTGCATTTATCTATTGTTAGAAATATATTAGACAAATTAAAAATAATTCGTTTCCCCCCCCCCCCGAACTTTTTAATTCCCAACAAAAAAGTTGTGACTTTCTGCATCGTTCATATTAGTGAGCTATCCCATTTGTAGTTTGGTCAATTAGGGGGGCCTCCGGATCAGGTTGCGCCTGGGGCCTCAAAATCCCATGATCCGCCACTGGTTAGGGAGATTTGAGACTTACCGGCCCTCATCTAATATTTTTTCAGAATTTGAGGCCATAAAAACGTTATTATTGCACGCCATTTTTGCAATTGTTTGGGGGTGAGGTTTAGGAATGTTTCTATATTAAGCTTCGAAAAGCGCAGTTTAACGACATTGGTTAATCTTAGGAAGAGCATGAGTCAGGGGCTCTCCCGTTGTAAATTTTCGAAATTGATGTCCAAAAAAACACCATAGTAGGCCCTCTTAGAATATGTTAGGAGAATGAATAGGGCTTTTGGAACTTTTCACTTACGATTTTTTGATGTTGAAATTCCAAAAACGAAAGGTAAAACTATCTCAGTTAATCTTAGGAAGAATGGGGTTCGACCGCTCTCAACCCGAAAATTTTCAATCGATGTCTAAACAACGCAGTAGCATCTTTGATGATGTTAGAGAAAGGCATAGGGTTCAGTTTTCTCCTCGGAATGTTTTTTGTCGAAATTAAAGATATCAAAACTCAATTTTAAACGATTTTCGAGATCTTTCCTCGAACATTTTTTGAAATTGAAGTTTTAAAAATGCCATTGTAGACCATCTTTGATGACATTATGGGAATGGATGGAATAATGTGGAACTCTCCACAGGATATTTTCCCCGAAACTGAGCTTAGAGAAATG
>JAXGGA010017464.1:0-24289 GCA_038373865.1 Uloborus plumipes | reverse complement strand
CAATTTTGATAATTTTTTTTTCTTTTTTGAATGAAAAAATGTGTCCTTTTTCGTCCGAAATTTTCGAAATTCAAACGGCATTTTCGCAAATAAATTTCAATTACATGCCGACATAATTAAAAATTTCAAAATCAGAATACCAGAAACTTTAGTACTCGTACCATATTATGCTATATACATGTATTGCTCATCCTGTGCTTTTTACCTATTTAATTGGAAATTTACTTTTGCTACGGACGTAACATAGAGCCATTTGTTATGTCCGAAATGTTACGTCTGTAACAGCATTAATTTAAAAACTAAATCAGTTGCAATATTTTTAACTATGGTGGGCAATTACTCTAAGAATTTGCCAAAAGGACCATTAAGGGTTTTTTTTTAATTTTGATTTTTTAGGACGTAATGACAACTTTTGCTTCTTTTTTGTTACAGACGTAACATCAAACTTCTTTTTTTTCAAACTTCAATTACACCATTTAGATCAATTCAAAAGAGATTAATGAATGCATATTATTATAGTACCGTCTTAGTAGTTAAAATTGTGCTACAAGTAGTTATTTTTGTTTTTATTTTTCGATGAGAAATATGCATTTGAAAATGTGTTCTTTTTTCTGATTTTTACAAGTTCGTGAATATCGTACTTTCAACTAAGAAAACAAGTATTATTCTAACTCTCACCAAAAAACCAATGCAGGATTCTTAAAATATACATCTTAAGCTTTAAAATGATGTATAACATAGCAACATAATTTCAATATGAAATTTTGACCAATTGGTTTCACTTTTCATGGAATGGCCCAGGGGCAAGTGAATAAAGGTGATATGTGACAATTTTTTAAATTTTTAGAAAAAACTTTCAAAAAAAAAAAAAAAAAAGAAATTATTACCTTTGGATCTTCATCCATGGTAAAAAGTAAGTTTTACCAAAATCGTCACATATCACCTTTATCCACTTGCCCCTTCATTTCTTCATCTTCATTGCACATACAACTCTAAAAGTTCACGACGAGTCACCCGCCATTTCAGTACACAATGAGTTACGGAAGTTTCTGTTGGCCGAACACAATCAGCCAATTGTAACACAAGCACACAGAAATAGAAGAAATAACTGTCAGGCATGAAAATGCATCTCGGCCCACGGCTTTTTTTCATTCAATTCTGCGTCATGAGAGCCAGTTTCTGAATCAAAATCCATAAAAGTACTTACGACAGTGTTGCCGGCCTTGCAGCGCGGCGGTTTCGCCTTGCGCCTACTCCTCGCGAAGTTGTTCGAGTGCTTTCCGTGGGTGTGTTTCCTCGTTCTCGAATGTGAATCTATAATCAGGTAGCTGCTGGGTATTTTTCTCCAACCGGGTAACGTGTTATTCCATAAAATTCCAAGAGTTCATCCAAAAGGCCACTCGAAGTTCTTTTCAGGTAGCTATTCGGGAACAGTTTGCAATTAATTTTAATAATGTATTCCCCGATTCGAAATGAAGGGCTTGGGAGATGAAGGGGTTAAGTGACAAAACAGAAATAGCGAATAATTAAAGTTCAAAGTTTTATTGTTGCTGCTGTTGCAGCTTTTTATTTTCTGGTTTTGTCATTAGTGTGCCTATGAAATTGGTCCATTGACCTCTACTGTTAGATGTATCAAGTTTTATTTGCTTACCTGTATCCATTGCTTACCATTGTACAGTACAGACTGCTCATTTTTTAAAATGTAACTTAGCCCCTTCATCCTCCAAGCCCTTCCATTATATTTCTAAAACAAGGAAAGAGATACTTTTAAAAGTTCTTCAGAACTAGTCTAACATTTCCCAGCAGAAATAGGATAGATTTCTTTTTTTTTTTTCAAAACATACCGATGCAATTAATTTTAATAAATATGATGCACGTAAAAAAAATGGTAAGCATATTTTATCATGACTCTATGTCCCGCAAATTGGTCATAAACAGCACAAGTTCGTTCGAATCTGTCTTCTCCATCTTGATGACTGTTTTCATGGTGTTGACAACCTGTTCGGTTGAATTAATTTCGTAGGCAAGGCGAAAGAAAAAAAAAAGATATTTGATCTGCATCATAAGTGTCCTGAGTTTGGCGTTTCCCCATCTGGTACTTCGATGTCAGTGAACGAGATAGAAATGACATTGATGTAATTCGAATAAACCAGTTCGTGCGCGAGGGAAAAAATAAAGTGAAATGATCTGTCTGGGCGTCCGTATTATTCTTTAGCGTAAGCGAGCGAGTTTGCAGCAGTGGACGATGAATGCAGTTCGTTCGTTTTCATGAGAGTTCGGAATGCACTTTCAAATGAAATGGTCAGTGACTTCTGACGCAAAGTAATTTTCCTCCCATTTTTTAATTCATTTTTAATTATTTCTCCCCATAATCACTGGTAAATCTTTGCGTATTTTGGAGAAACAATTTCATTGACCGATTTGCAAACCTCACAACTCGCTGCTCATTACAGTAGTTGATTATAGATGTCTAAAACAGCGATTCCAAAAATGTGTTCCGCGGAACCCTACACTGTAAAATATGTTGTTTTTACAGTATAATACAGCTAATTTTAAAGTAATAAACTAAAATTTGCTAATTTTACAGTAATAAAATGTAAAGTTTCTACTTTTACAGTATTAAACTGTAAAATTGCTAATTTTACAGTACCGTAAAGTCGGGTTACTTGGACCCACAAGGAGGTTACTTGAGCCCACAGTAAAATGATAAAATCTGGGTTTGGTACTAGCATTAGAGACTGCAGAGTGCTTCTACCTAGAGGAGAAACGAGGAACTACGTACAAGTCTTCAACTAATAAGTACCAAACCTAGATTTTATCATTTTACTGTAATGGGCTCAAGTAACCCCTTAGGGTCCAAGTAACCAGACTTTACGGTAATTAACTACAAAACAGCGAATTTTTCAGTTTATTACCGAGCATTTTACATTTTAATCTGAAACCTAGGCTGCCAGTATTCTACTGTTGTTTTCACAGTATAATACAGCTAAATTTTACGGCAATAAACTGTAAAAATTCTAACTTTACGGTAAGAAACTAAAATTGTTAGTTTTACAGTTTATTACTGTGCATTTTAGTTTTAAATTGGAACCTCGTCTGCCGGTATTATACTGTAAAAACAACAGTTCATTTTTTGCAGTCTAGGTCAAGTTGAATCCCCAAAATTCTTCTAAAAGAAAAAAAGTAGTTATGATAGCAAATGATAGGCATTTGACTTCCAGATCGTTAACATTTTGTCGTTTAGTCATTAGCAGGAATATGGTTCGTCGAAGTAAATGTGAGGCACTGAGAATTCCGTAGCCTGAAAACTTTGAGAATCACTGGTCTAGAATAAAGGTAACGATTTTGAAACTAGGCATCTCCTTCCAAGGTCAGAATTGCCTTTAAAATTACATATGGAACAATAATGAAGCAAAGGGGTGTTAATATACTTTTTAAAGTTTTGAGTAAAACGCTTGCAAAGTTCACACCTCATGTAGACTTTTTTGAAAGGTGTTCCTAAATCCGCTGTATAGCAGTACTAACCAGAGCTACTAATACCATATCTTGTTCCCAAACAGATAAGAGTTTCTAATATCATTCATACTTGTTGTCTGCAAATTTTTATTTTTGTCACCCCTTTACTTCAAGGGACTTCATATACTCTTCTGCCACTGTACAGCATTCAATGTATTAATGTGAATGTTAATGTTGGTAACATGGCTTAATATGAACATATACCTTTTTTCCCCTCAAAAGCATCACAATTAATGCATTTTAACGTTATCTGACGGTACTTTTAGACACTAAAACTCATTATAACTGTGGTTTTCCACTTTGCAATTGACCTTTCACAAGAAAAAAAATTTTTTTTTTTTCAAGAAAAATGTAACATTTACTCTTTTAGCAAGACAGTTTGTTGTCTTTCTGCCACGACTACAATGGAAAACGAAATGCAAAATCCCGCACAAAGTTTCTCCTCTGTTGAAAAAAACCTTAAAACATTTGTTTTAGGTTTTGTATGCTAGACTAAATCGTAATCATTTATAGTGACTAATTACGCAACATCTAAATTGCGATTGCTGTGAATTGACTACGTGAATGAGGGCAAATCTTGACTGTCTGTTTTTCATGATATTTTCGTAATATGGCTACATTTGAAACCTACTGCTCACGTTAAATGGCATTATTTCCTTACTGTGAGAACAAAATCGAATTTCACAGAGAATGGCCCATCAAAACTGCTTTCATCTGTTCATAATACAGGAAAAGCATCACACTAAAATTTTCGAGGCTTCTAAAATATTCTTTGGAACGAAAGTATATTACAAATTATAAAACTAACCGAAAATATTGTCAGGTTTTTAAAAAGATTAATAGAACTACTTGCAAAAAAGTAATGATTTGCATTTTTAGGTACAGTAGTTTCGCTGTCATTCGATACTACGCCAGGAAATTTTTTCCTAACTACTCCGCTGTCACATATTATACACTAGGTGGCCAAAAGTATCCGGACACTTTCAAAAATTCACATTCTTACATATAGCTCGAGAAATAAGTGATCAATTGTTCTTTAACTTTAGTCATACAAAATATAGACTTCACCGAACATTTCCAAGTTGAAATTAAATCACCCTTGCATTTGGGGGACGACAAGAAGGGGGTTGAAAGAAAAACCGCTTTTTGACCATAACTCTTCGAAAATAGCTCGGAATAAGCTGTCAATTTCAGTAATTAATTAGCATACTATGTATAATTACTGTATAAATTTTTATGAACGTACCACTCTTACTTCTGAAGATATGAAACATTTTTGAAAAAACGGCAATTTTATTTGAAGGGTTTTTGCTCATAACACGCAGAGTTTTTGATCAAACCTTATCACAACTTCAGAAAAGATGACAAAATACAAGAGAAAGAACATACTAAAGCGGTAAATAAAAATATTAAAAATTCGATGAGATATGAACGTTAAAAGGAAATAATTTTTCACGGCGTATGCGCGAACGACAGAAATTTATAACTACAAAAATATTGTAGCCTGATTTATACTGCATCTTATAAAAAAAGTTCCAGTTGAATATCATGAAAAATGAAAAAGATATCAGCGATCTAGTGAGCTGTATTTCATTCATTCGCAGACAATACATAAATAGTGAGGGGTTGTCCACAAATAGTGTGGTGACAATCGATCATTTTTTTTCAATGTTAAATTGTATACAGTTTGAAAATTTATATTCGGCATAGAAGTCACATTTCGTCTGTTCGGCCAAAAAGACCTTATACGTACGTTTCCAAAAGTATCCGGACACCCTCTGAAACGTTGGTTTTGAAAGACGACGCAATAACCTTTAATTTAAAAATAGCTCTTTGTGGACAGACCCTCACTATTTATGTATTGTCTGCGAATGAATGAAATACAGCTCACTAGATCGCTGATATCTTTTTCATTTTTCATGATATTCAACTGGAACTTTTTTTATAAGATGCAGTATAAATCAGGCTACAATATTTTTGTAGTTATAAATTTCTGTCGTTCGCGCATGCGCCGTGAAAAATTATTTCCTTTTAACGTTCATATCTCATCGAATTTTTAATATTTTTATTTACGGTTTTAGTATGTTCTTTCTCTTGTATTTTGTCAACTTTCCTGAAGTTGTGATAAGGTTTGATCAAAAACTCTGCGTGTTATGAGCAAAAACCCTTCAAATAAAATTGCCGTTTTTTCAAAAATGTTTCATATCTTCAGAAGTAAGAGTGGTACGTTCATAAAAATTTGTACAGTAATTATACATAGTATGCTAATTAATTACTGAAATTGACAGCTTATTCCGAGCTATTTTCGAAGAGTTATGGTCAAAAAGCGGTTTTTCTTTCAACCCCCTTCTTGTCGTCCCCCAAATGCAAGGGTAATTTAATTTCAACTTGGAAATGTTCGGTGAAGCCTATATTTTGTATGACTAAAGTTAAAGAACAATTGATCACTTATTTCTCGAGCTATATGTAAAAATGTGAATTTTTGAAAGTGTCCGGATACTTTTGGCCACCTAGTGTATATGATCCTGTTAATTTCGCAGATCCGCTCCCTAAATTTCATATCAGATTTTGTGCCTTCACTGTATTTAGTTCTATTTCCCCAAAAGATTTGATGGTACAGTAGGTCACAAAATGAAATTCAAATCGATTTTTCCAACAATGTGTCACATAACAAAATTCTTATCCAGTAGATAAAGAGTAAATTTCATCTTCATGAAAGAGTTAGAAGCAAATATAAAAAGTCTTGGTCTGCAAATCTGCATCCTGATGGGAGTTGCACAAGAGGATAAACTAAACCTCGTAAAAAGGAACACTGAGAGCTGATTTGCCAAAGAAAAAAATATGTAATTCTAACAGATCTTAACTAGAACAACAAAGGAAAAAATGTCTCTTTATTTCTTAGCAGGTGACTACTGAATATTTAATTTTAAATTCTTAATTTGCAAATATTTTCTCGTTTTAGTTAAGCATTTAAACGTTTAAAACTTTTGTTTGGCAGCATTCTCCGGAAGTAGACGTTTTACTTAAATAGGCAGGAAGCCATGATTTTCTGCACTTGAAAACTTGAACTTATACCCCATAACTTATTCGTTATGAGGCATAAATAGCCATTCTTGACGTGGTACTTGATAAATTTGTTTTTTGTAGCCGCGAATGTACATAATGTAAATAAAGATTTTACTTTACTTGACATCTTTCATTGAAAATAACTAAATGTTAAAGAAATCTATATAGAATTCACCTGGATATCAAATATTTATTAGTGACATTGGTCTACCAATAACAGCGGTAATCATGGGTCCAGGAGCGCCCTGATGGGAGGTCGCGGGAGGTCACTGTGACCTCCCAATAATTTCCGTATTCGGCACATTTTGCTGACGATTCGGCAATTTGAAGACAATGTTGCAACATTGAGATTATTTGTTCTGTTTAGTTTTTAGAATTGTTTTTAAAAAGATGCCTCATGTTTTCTCTCACTAAATGTTATGCTTGTACGACATGTGTGCTTGCTTGTATTTTATCATTCGGTAAAATTGGAGCTTCATTCGGCAAATTGATAATTTTCCCCCTCCCAAAAATTTTAGTTCGTTGCGCCCTTGCATGGGTCTTCTTTCTACCCAATAGCTTAAGTATGAAATTAGTGTCACATTAAAGATAAGAAGTTTTATTATTCTATTGTCCTACTTGATCTCAACTCGATGCATTTTTTAGTCCGATGATACCCTTCAGTTGAAGTAATCTTTATTATGGATGACCATTCCGACCAATGGAACAATTAACTGCAAAATTAAACTTTAAATTGACTTGGTGGTACGTGGGTAGGAAGAATCCCGCCGAAAAAGTGCGCTGAATAAATTTATGTATGAAATTTCGTGCAAAGCTTACAGTCCCGGTCGAATGTAGTCAGACTGAAAACCCCGTCATAAATGAGTATATAGAACGATAGAATGGTAAAATACAAGGTCTTGCTTTCAACTTTACAGTAGTTTCACTCTTTAAAAAGTCGGTTTTAAGCAATCTTCTGAATGCACATGCTAAATAATAAGGAAATAAAAACTACAACGTAAAGAACTAGCTTTCGCTGATAAGAGTGGTTATTGACCAAAAAAAAAAAACAGGAAAGAGTCGGAAGGAAATTCAAGGTTTGACCATTAATTTGACATTTATTTTGTTATAACTCTTGGGCAGAAAGTACCCCCAGCTTTTGCTTCACTTTTAATCGGACACCGTCGTCACCGCCAAGACATTATAAGGCAAACCGGTTTTACTTTGGTATACAAATTAAGAGCTACTAGAATAATGTAATGTTGTTTTTTAATTAACCAGTCTTCGCGGCTTTCTAGAGGGTCTTATAAACTTCTTACGTAAATCTTCCCAAGGTGCAGGTTGGCACACTTCGTTTTGTTGTACCAGCAAACAGGAGCGCCCCGATGGGAGGTCACTGTAACCTCCCAATAATTTCCGTATTCGGCACATTTTGCTGACGATTCGGCAATTTGAAGACAATATTGCAACATTGAGATTATTTGTTCTTTTTAGTCGCTAGAGTTGTTTGTTAAAAGATGCCTAATGTTTTTTCTCACTAAACGTAATGCATGTACGACATGTGTGCAATGTGCATGCTTGTATTTTATTAATCGGTTAAATTAGAACTTAATTCGGCAAATTGATAATTTTCACTCTCCCAAAAATTTTAGTTCGGGGAGCCCATGACAACTAAGCTATAACTATTACTATGAAACGGAAATTTTCTTTAACTAGTAGATAAGAATTCTTACAGCCACCCACCGGACTGATAGGGTGCCTATCAGGAAACATAGGCAAAGGAAAGATGCCAGCAAGCAATATAGCCGATAAAATGTGGATTAAATAATAGTACATACAAAACAGTATCTGTTATGCACCCTCCCCCCCCCCTGACCCCCCAAATAACGACCTGCTATTGAGGCCAGATGGAGTACAGAAATAATGTTTGGCATGAAATGATTTCTTTTTTCGTTTCATACATAATGAAATATATCATAAAAAATATTTTTTAAGTAGATTCTTGTTCCTCTCAAAGGCTACGAGGTGAAATAATTCCTTAAATTTTTACCACAGTTTTGGAATAAAATTCTGATCAGTTAGGATTTAAAATATAATTAAATTAATGACTAAAATTAAAAACGCCCTGTCAATCATGAAAAAAATAGATATTTATATTAATTATTTTGTACATCTCATCTTTTTATGAAACAGACTGTTAGCATTTTAAACTCACTTTATTCCACCATCCCGAATATCTATTCTACAAATGACAAAAATGAGGATAAAAGGAAATTCTTACTTGAATCCGAAAGAACCAGATAAATGATTAGCATCCTGAAGAAAGCATCATTTTGAGGTATCGAAATTTAAATTGTAGTCGGTATCTTCTCCGGGATTTATTCTCACCCAAACAGTACTCCATTACAGGATATCATGGACAAACATCTTGAAAACTGATTCATGTCTGGCAATGGTTTACAGGAACTGCAGCACTTCGCCAACAAAAACAAAATAGCAGTTTTTTTCCTTTTCGAAGTCGTTCTCGTCAGTGCAACAGATTTACCTGAACAAAAACATCACTATAATTCATGTGGCATTTCTTGAGATATTTGTGATTTACTGACGTTGTATGTGTGTGTGTGTGCAGCTCTCTGCATTATAAATCAGCTCATACATTTTTTGACTTAATTTCATGTACGTACGTTGCACCATTAATGGTTCATGTTCATATTTATGACTTCCTTTTATTCCTTGCAAGATTTGCTGTGTAGGATGTCTGGTGAATCCATCGTAAGAAGCGGTCAGAACTTAACTGTAACGGCACTCAGATGGAGACTCACAAATCCACAACTCGGGGCTACCAAACGAAATCTAAAGGCTTTTTTCAAAACAAGGAACCTTTCCACTCTAAGAAGTAAGTAGTCTCCTCCACCTTGCAATGCTTCATAAGCCTCAAGCCATCCTGCGAAAAATATGAGAAAGTGACAATCAAAGTTTCTTAATGTTGACGTTCTTACAGCCGTTACATTATAAACCAGTTTAAAATGTTTCTCATTTAAACAAGCACGCAAAATTTGAAGCATAACAGGAACCTAAAAATTGTTCTAACTAGGTTCTCTACATAGAACATTCATGCGTAACTTAGCAATGCTTTTTTCTGTATTCCGTTCCACACTGCTTTTAATGAGAAAAGTCATGATAATCATGATTGTTGAACGCTGGCTTCAGAATCCACTGTCGCACAAGCATCTCTGCGTTCTTTCTGCACTGCCCTCAAGAAAACATAACCTACATAAACTTCTACAATATTCGTGATTTGAATACGTTTGTGCTGTTTGATATTTACCTTTGTTGCCCAAAGGTAGAAATTCATTTCTTAAACACTGAATGAGTTTGACAGAAAAATAAAGATCCTTAATTGAATGTTTTACTTGATGAATTGCAACACGATGTTCCATGTTCAATATTTCAAGCTAACCTATGCCGCACATGATTTCTCCAACAACCAACTGATCGTACTTTACCATTGCAGTCCATGGACGAAGCCAGATGTTTTGCCGCCTTCGAATTCAAAACCAAGCAGCCTAATAAACGGAATGTATCCTTCCGCCTCACACAACAATGTCCAATTTAAATCTTTTGACTGACAGCACGCGGTCACTTCCTCTTGCTCCATCGTCCTCAAGAGCTCCGTGAGTGGTCCCGAGCGGTCCGCAGCCGGTGGAAAAATCATGGGAAAAATCGTCTGCTACGGAACCCGCGATGGGGTTCTCTCGTATTCCGAGTCCACCTCCGCTCACCGAGTGGGCAGAGGACGGAAAGTAGGTAGGTCAGAGGCGAGCAGACGACCATATATGGGGTCTGCGATGGGGACGCCCCCTCACCTGGCATGGGCGGAGGGACACTGCATGATGAGAGGCATACCCTCTCTTTATTTTACTGGGAAGAAAAATATCGATCTGAACAATAAGTTTGTTTTCCCGTGCAAGAAAAGGTGGCTTCATGGCACGAATATCAAGTTTCCATGCCCAAGGCACTTCAATTTTTCTCGCTTCTTTATATGATCGATTAACTTCACTTGGTCAATGAAAAAGGACTAGCTTTTTAAAGTTGATTGTGACTAAATTAATCATATTAACCGTAAGATATATACAGGGTGTCCACTCCTATCGTGGACCAATAGCTAATTTCTAAACCGTTAGAGATAAGCTTATAGTTCATTTGGGAAAAAATCTCCAAATTACGAAAGGAATTTTGGTTCTATTCAATGTTTTTCAAAAAATCAAATTTTGAAAGAGTTACGAAATTTAGATTTTTATACAGCCTCCCAGTCCTATCAATCATATTTAGTAAAACATTCTTGACACTGTAACGTTTAAAACTAAAAAAAAATCACTGTTCTACCACAAAAATTGACCGAGTTATGACGTTTTGAAAAATCAAGATTTTGCATTATTTCCTGACGTCATCGAGAGATTGCTGAAGGGACCGTATGCAAAATCATTCAAAATCTTGATTTTTCAAAACGTCATAACTCGGTCAATTTTTGTCGTAGAGGAGTGATTTTTTTTTAGTTTTAAACGTTACAGTGTCAATAATGTTTTACTAAATATGATTGATAAGACTGGGGGGCTGTATAAAAATTTAAATTTCGTAACTCTTTCAAAATTTGATTTTTTGAAAAACATTGAATAGACCCAAAATTCCTTTCGTAATTTGGAGATTTTTTCCTAAATGAACTATATGCTTATCTCTAACGGTTTAGAAATTAGCTATTGGTCCACGATAGGAGTGGACACCCTGTATATGGAATTCGTATTCGAAAGTGACACATTTCAAAAACAGAAGTTTCCTGGGAAACTGAAACAATTTCACTTACATTAAAACTAAAATTTCCTGCCCCTTAGAAATTCCATGCTCAAGACACAGTTCCCGGCCGCCCGTGCTATAATCAGGGCCTGCGTAGCTTCTGTTAGACATATAGGACATAATTAATTATGTTGGTTCAATAGACCCCTTATAAATATTTCGTAAACAGTAAAAGTAAGTCAATAAAAATAAAGAGGAAAAATTTTTCATACAGTTTCTTACTTAGAGTAAGAAAAGGGACCTCGTATGCTAGTATAAAGCATCCCATAATAAATTATTCTGGAATAAAGAGTGAAATGATGAAATTTTCTGGAAAACCATTTGTAAGTGTTTTATCACAGCGCTATATTCTTCATACATTACCCTTTCATTGCTACAAACAAGTTTAATTATCTCTTCTGACTAATTAAATGCTTCTAAACAGACGCATTCTGCCATGGGAAGGTAAAGGGCAGCATGTGTTGAAATGCAGTTTTGAAATATTTGAAGAAACTCGTTTTGAATCTCATATTAACATTTGGGAAATGTTGGAATTCGACGTTTTTTCGTGCTTTATTTCCAACGAAAATCAAATAAGCAAGCTTGTGCGTAAAGCTAAACTACAATATACGACAAAAATGCAAAAAAAAAAAAAAAAAGAAAGAAAAAGAAAGAAAGAAAATGATGGAGGCTGTGGTGAACACTCTAATTCAGGAGTACTTTTAATGAATTTTTCATTTATTAGTAGCCATTAAATTTAAGACTTTTATTCTTTGTGAAAATTAGAGGTTATTTAAACGCACTAGGCTTAGGAAAAAAGTATCAACGCATGAAAATGTTACAACATTGTATATACGTATGTACAAAATAGGAAAATTAATTTATTTAAAAAGTTATGTCAACTATGAGGACTATTTTTATAAATATTTGATTCTTTGAATTATTCGTTTAGTTTTTATTCACTACATTTTCGTACTACATGTTATACTTATCATTGCATTTTTTGATATAAATTTATTCATCGTCGTTTCTTGTTCAAGGCATACTTAAAATAATTTTAATTAAAAGATATTTTTTCCGCCATTTCATCCGCAAAATTTAACTGATTATAAATAAGATGAAATACTCATGTTTCCACATTCCAATTTGAAAGTTTGGGAAATTGATTATTCCTAATAGTGTTAAATGAATATCAGCAATCCAATGAGGGTTATATTTAAATATTCCACTTATTTTTACGCACTGTATGAAGTATTTTGTTTTTGCTTTGTACACTCTCATACCCCATGTTATATTGGAAATGGCAAAAAATTATTTATTTACTGTTCATAAAATTATTCATCATAGTTTCTTGAGGAAGATATACTTTAAAAATAATATTTAAAAAATATCCGCCGATTAATCGGCAAAATGTGGACGATTATGGCCGATTAATCGATGCATCCCTAGAACATAGGTTTATTTTTTAACGTAACCGCACACAAAGAGAGGATTTTTGAAAATCTCAATTTTAAGCGGGCTTATGGAATAGAGAACTTTGCTGTGCCTTAATACAAATATCTCGAGAATTAGTTCGAGCTCAGGGTAGAACCACGTATTAAAAAACTTAAAATTTCACAAGGATGAAGAATATTCTGATCTCATGTAAGTATACGCCACTTAACGGAGATATCAATTAAAACTCATTTTTACGTCTCGCTGAGCACACGTCTATGCCAAGACGGTCCGATTTTATGGTTTTTGTGCTGTTGGAAAACATGTAAAATATAACCCCTTCGAAAAATTCCCAGAAAGCTTCTACTTCGGAGTTCCGGAAATGACTATAAAAAGTTACAAGGGTGTGTGAAGTAAAATAATTTAAGAAAAAGTAATAAATCTCGTAAGCTTTAGAGCGAGTTTAATTTTCACTTGAATAAAAATTGAGACATGATTTGTAGCCAATTCTTGATAGAGCATCTAGAAGCAACATTCAAGGACGGATACAAAGGAGGGGCAATGGGGGCGATCGCCCCTCCTTGAGGGACTCTTCCTAAATAAATTTTCAATATTGAAGTTTAAAAATAATTTTTTGGACAATTTTTGATGTTAAGGAAAGGGAGAATTGGTGCTTTCCTCTGAAAATATTTCGAAATTGAAAACCGAAACATTTTAGGTCAACATGTGTAGACTAGAATATGTAGTAAAGGGTAAGCAAAAAAATCATTCGCCCCTCCCTTGAAACACTTCCGGATCCGCCTTTGGCAAAATTTCTTGTCACACATAAAAATGAAAACAATTTTCAGAGAAGGTCGTGTTGAAGATCTTGTGGTTCTTCAGAAAAAATTTGTAATCAACGCACAGGTAACCTTTCGCGTGCTGACGTAATCTATATCCATTCGTTGGGAAGTGGACTCGCGAAATGCAATGCACCCGCGGGCGATTTCTCAATTGAAGTTCGCTATCAAGTGGTCGAGAAAGAAGCTCTTATCGAAGAAAGTATTCACGTCACTTCGAGAAATGGGTTCCCAAGGTCGAAACTCTCGGGGCTCACTGACTGCTACCGCTACCGAAGACACCGGAATGGAAACTCTGAACCCGGGTCCGTTGACGCTGATGCGTCTTTTAGACACAAGGCCAAAAGGAGCACCTCCGACACATGAGGGCATAAGTGTCCAGTGGCGCACCCACGGGGGGAGTTAAGAGGCTTGACCGCTTAAGCCCCATCCAAAAGTACGAAGACGAACCCTCTTCACAAAACTAAAGAGAGCCTAAAATTGTTCTTTTTTGGCCTTTTCTTTCGGAAATGTTCCGAGAGAGAGCCCTCCATCATCTTCCTAATTTATCCAAAGGTTTTTTAAAGACTTCTAATTAAAAAAAAAAAAAAAAACCCGAAGAAGGGTCACTTACCCGTTTCCTCTCCTCCAAATTGGCCAGAGTTTTTAGCATACATTTCAAAGTATTTCTAGCAGTGAACTTCCACACCTCTCTCCGTTGCCTAATTTTTCCAAAAATAAAAAAAAAACAAAAAAAACAAAATCTTTTTAGTGGAAATGCAAACGAATATCTCCTTTCTAAAACGCATTTTTTTTGTTTTTTTGAAGAGGGGGAGAAGCTTTAAAAAATTATCAATTTTGTCTTTCACTTGATTTTTCGGACTGCCCTCACGAAACTTCCAGCCCTTCCCTCGAAACAATTCTGAGTGCGTTACTGTAAGTGTCAACTCATCAAAATCCTATTAGGCACACAGGCGTTTCGAAAGGTGATTAGGTGCAATCACCTAGGACTTTATTAAAATATTAGGGGGCTATAAGCCAACCATTTTTTCAAGGCCCTCTGTAGTCACATCAGCTACAGAGTAACTTATAAGCAAACATTAATGGGAAAGAAAGAAAGAACGAAAAAAAACAGTGATCATCATGAAATTGGTAGTATTAAAAATAATCATCCTTAACATTTTCGGCTCAGTAGATTAATCGGTAACCGGGCAATTTTCTTATGTCTTATTCTTCATATCTAGTTAACGTACTTAAAAATGTGTTGATGTAATTTTATTGACAATATTAAACTTGGATTTAAGAAATGGGACAAAATTTTGATGGGAAAATTTTAAAAATATAGAAAAAAAAATGACAATGAATCTTCTCTCAGAAATAATTTACTAACTATTTCTAAAATCAGAATTGTAACAGAAAGAAAAAAAGACAAAACAGTGATCATCATGAAATTGGTAGTATTAAAAGTAATCATCCTTAACATTAATCGGCTCAGTCGAATAATCAGTAACCTGCCAATTTGCTTATGTGTGCATCCTAATTTTATGCACATTGGATTAACACAGATTGAAGACATATCAGAGTTATTTAATCCTGGTGCCTTGCTGACTTTCCGAGTTTCATTTAAAAGAGAATGTTTTGATGCCACCACCTAGCCTCATGAAGGGTACAAAGGGAAATTAGGGTATATTTAAGCAGATATACATAAATATGGTTTTTAAAATAAGGATTGAGTGAAATGAATGATCCTTAAGTATATTTAAAGATACCAATTCGCAAAAAATATTTTCTCCGCATATAACTTTGATGGGATATCAACGGTTTTACTCTCGAGGGGTTACCTGCTAGAAAAATCTACAATCATCTATTTGGGATGAAAAGTCGAATTTTTGTGGCTATTGAGTCGAATTATTTTGGCATTTGTTATGAATATCGCCAGGCTTTGCAACATTCGACTATTTCTCGCCAAAAATAATGTCAACTTTGCGATTTCTCTCCAAGCCTAGAGACTCCCATATAAAATGTTACTAAGTAAGAAGAACAGCAAAAGTAGATTTAAAATCTGGGGTAGTTTGAGATAAAACTCCAAATTTAGAGAAAGATTGCAGCAACCCGGAGATACAAAAACACGAAAATAGCATCTATTTACAAAATTTGTTACAGTATCATTCAACAATTTGTTTAGCCAGCCGTAACCCTAAATTACCTCAATTCAAGAAGCACCTAAAAGTAAATTAAAAGAAATAATAAGTTTTCGTTTAAACATTTCTATGTAGATAAGTTCATTAAACAGATGGTAAATTAATAGTTCTTCCCACCTTCCCAGATAAAAATGATTGTAGAAGAAAGTTCATTAGCACTTTACTCTTACGCAGGGTTCGACCAAGCCAAAGGGATGTCCAGGTCCTGTTAAAATTTAAGTGACTCTCTCACAAGAAAATCTGCTAATTTTCAAAGTATTAGTTTCAAAAAGAGTGAAGTGAGAAAAACATTTACTAACTTATTTTAGTGCTCCCAAAATTGTTGTGCACATGCCTATGGACCCGCTGACCCGCAGGACCGTACATTAAGCTCTTACGCATCATGTATAAATAATCATTTAAAAGAAAGTAAAAACAGTGCTCCGTTACTTTGATTTTCAATTTTGAAAAGCACATATTTTAAGGCAGACTGACCAATAAATAAACTCGGATAGCATTTTTTTTTTTTTTTTAAATTTTTAAACGAAGTTTCAAAAGCTTTTTTTTTTTTTTTTTTGATGAATTATTACTGTCAGTAGTTGCTTAAACAGCTTTCTTCTGTACATTTCCAGAAAGAAAACGACTAGAATATGCTGCTTGTTCATCGATAGGGTATGTTTAGTCTTTGGGATTTTTTTTTTTCAATTCACTTACCCAAAAATTTGAATTTGTTTTTTAAAAATGATTTCATTACATCAATTAAAATGGTGTTATGATTTTCTTGAAAAGGAAACTACATTCATAGATATTCATTCACTGGTCAGTTTACCTTACAAATAATTAAAGAAGAAAAAAAAAACAGACAGCAACACAAAAATACCGGCAACAGCTCCAATCCCTTAAGCGCCAACAAAAATCCCTAAAAGCCAAAACAATTAAAAAGTCAACAATTAATTTTTACTTTTTAATCCCTTCATTAGAACAATTAAACGACCCTGTCGATAAAAGAAAAGATTGAACGACCCTGTCATTTAATCGTCTCTTTTTAATTAATATTTAAATTAAAAAAAAAAACCCGCGCTTTCGCGGGCCGCGTCAAGCGAAGGGAATGCGGAATGGGAGAGGAAAAGGCACTCACCATCTTCCCGATAAGGAGCTCTGCCGATGGAACGAGTGAGGCGGGTGCCCACGTGACCCCCCAGCCCGGCCCCGACCACAGCGCCGCCGCAACGACGGACACTCACACACTCCCACGCTTTTTACTCCTCGGCATCAACTGGGAGATGGGAGGAAAACTTTTGACAAATCTTGGCGGAGATAAAAGTTTGCCGGACATTGGGGAATGAGAAATTTTTATTCCCTCTCTGCAAAGGGCTTATGTCAAACATAATAATCCCGAAAAGTTTCAGGAAGTTCCGTGAAGAACTAAACGAGACTGCTTTCGCATACACTAACACGACACATGTTAACTTTTGATCAATATTAACTAAATAGGGACGTTTCAGCCTAATAAGTATTCCTACTTAGACTATTTGGTTTTGCTAAGAGACGAAACACAAGAATTCCTTATCGCCGAATTTTAAAATACAATATTTGATTTTTATTGATTTTATTTATTTATTTTTTGTTTATTTATTTTTCTTTTATTTTTTTTTTCTTTTTTGAATCTGCGGGCAAAAAAAAAAAACGCGCTTTAAAAACAAAACCAGTGATGTTAGATGGCTGGTATTTTTAAGCCATTCACATATAAAATTATTTTATTGCAGTTAGTTTTAGCGTTTCACTGTGGAGATTTTTTTCCATTTCCTTTATCAATTCGTTCAAACCTCAAAAAATCTCCCTTTTTGAGGGGTGTGGCTCTCGACAGAAGTTACCCTCATCAAATTATTGACAAAGCCTTCTACAAACTTTCTACCCGGAATATAACCCCCAACAAACCAAGTTTTGCTTCTACACATTTTGTGATTTTACCGTTTTATTCGAAAACAACTCTTTTCAGATTTCTAAAATTCTTAGCGAATTTGATTTTCAAGTAATTTTCAGACCTATAAACAAACTATCTTTCTCCAAACTAAAGGACCCAATCCAACCACTCGATAAATGGGGCATCTATTACATTAATTGCCAATGTAAAATCGGATACGTGGGGCAGACAAAACGATCACTAAAATTTCGTTTAAAAGAACATGAAAACTATGTTAAAAAACAGGAACTCAGCAAATCGTCTATTGCCAAACATTGTTGGGACACAAGGCATAATTTTGTTTTTTCAGAAGCCAAAATCATTTGCAGACCTACTACTGTAGGTGAATTAGATTTTCTAGATGCTTCTTATGTTCACAAAAATTTAAATAATCTCTGTAACGAATCTTTTGCTATTCCGCATATCTCTCAAATCTTAATCGATTGGCTCAAATTTACATATTTTGATACGTCAACTATTACCGCAGCACATGCTTAGATCTGATTGGTTCATTTTTCCTTTTAAGTCTCCCATGACCTTGTTTCATTCCGTTTGCTTGTCGGGCACTGAAGAAGGAGGCTGTTGCCTCCGAAATATGTTTGTCCCTTTCAAAACATTTAATCTTTTAATCTTATGTGTGTTTTTTACGTTGTATCTCATTTCACCTAATTTACGCACAAAGCTGTCGCTTTTTTATTACTTAATGTGGTTTATGAGACAGAACTTTGTTACCAAGCTATTAATTTTAGGATCAGTTTTTGAAAATGCTAACAAATATAAGTATTTTAAGTGTTTTCAATTTATATTCATTGATATTTTGATTTTTATATATTCACTACCGAAAGTGTTTGTTCAGGTTCACAAACATATTTTAAACCAAATCTACAGCAACACCATCAGAGACCAGACGGCTAAATCGTGTAAGTGTAAAAATTTTTTTTGTTGGTACAAAGTTCCAAAGTTCTATTCAACGTGGGTAACTTGCAGTTAAAGTAAACTCTTATACTTGACTAGCAATGTCGTAAAATGCAAATAAGTCAGTACAGTGAACTCTCACTTATACGCACGCCGCCTCATTTATGCGCCTTTTTCACTTATATGACGCTTTTGAATGGTCCCAGCACATTTCATAGCAAAATAATGATAGTGGAATTCATTTATGCGTCGCTCTAAAGATAAATATTTCACTTATGCGCCGAATTTTCCCTAAAATGTAAAAAATTTAGAATTAATTTCCTTAAAAAATAAGCATTTTTCTTCACTTTCCTCTTTAATCTTTCGCCTTTATTTCTCAAGGAAGGCATTTTTTCCGCATGAACTAAAGTTCGGAGAGGGACAATTATCTATTATGCATCGTTGTAAAAGGAACTGTTTGTAATTAGGTATGCTACAATTATTTGTTTTCCTTTATCATTGCAGTTAAGTTACAGTAATTGCCGCAACCGTAGTAATATATCCCTTTCGTATAGAAACATTCTTATTCATTCCCTCATTAGAACCTATGTTGCGTTTTAGTAATTTAAATAGGCTTATTTAGACCGGGATCTGAAGGGGGTTGAGCATACATGAAGAGGGTGACACAATAATATTTCTGATTATTGTGACAGGTACTATAGTGATAATGAAAACGCATGTCGTCGCCCCCCTGAGTGGTCGACACCCCCGGGGGAGGGGAGAAAACAGTGGGGCGCCGTTTAAGAAAACACTCATAACTCGCTAACCGTTTGAGATAAATCACTGAAAAAAGTGGCAATCAACGCAAAAAATCAAGGGCTTTAGAAATGCTAAATATATTTATAGTCCTATCTTTGTTGGTTTATGAGTAAAATTTCTTCTTTCGTAAACGAACAAATATTTTGAATAAAAAATGTTTTTTTTTTTTTTTTTTAATATTTGACGAAAAAATAACAATCTAAAAATCATTATTTCGTTTTGACAACAGAAACAGTTAAGCGGGCATTTCCGGTCGCTAATAAGTAATATGTGCCGTCCACACCTGACACATCTGGAATTGATTATGGCACTACCTGGCACGGTCAACCACGAGACTCACATATTTTTCCTGTGTGGCTAAGTTTGGACGAGATTATTTTCGTGAGTTATTTAAAACTAGTATTTTTAATAAGAATTGCGCTTTGTATACAAAAATAATTTGTTAAGCTAATATGGGTTGTTGCTTTTTGATTTATTTGCATCATTTGAATGTTATTATAAGAACATTCGTCTAGTAACAGTGCTAATAATTTCCATTTTGAATGTAAAAGTATGGCTCGTATATTTTTATTGAATAATAATTGATTAACTTAGAATGTGATTTAAACTTTAACGTGACTTTAAGTGTAGTTTAAAAGATTGTGGATCACATTTGAATTAAAGAAAATAATAATTTTACTTCAAAGGGTTGGAGTGAATTTAAATTTATTCAGTTGACTTCCATTTAATGCACGGGCATCGCCGTGCGGGTACCGCTAGTGTCAAGATAAAAGAGACTTAGTATTTGTTAACCAACCAAGAGAAACTAGTTTGAACAAAATTCAAGAGACCAGTGTTTTAAGAAATGATAATATAGGTAGTTTCGTTGATAATAGTCAAGGAGCTATAATAAAATGGCATCGTAATTATTATAAATCATACACCAGTGCCAACAACATAGCTCGAAAAGTCGAACAGCAAACTGCTGCAGATGCAGATAATTCTCGTGAATCTGAACACAATGGTCTTATTTGTTCCTCTTCTTCGACATTGCTATTTACCCGAAGAACTGTCCCAAATTCACACTATAAGAAATGCTTGTTTTGCCAAAAAGAAACTAAGAATAAAGCTGAAAGAACCTATCGCACTAAACTCCTTAACACTTTTTGTGTAACTGGCCCAAATTTTAACCAATCTCGTTTAGAATTTTTTAACTTTTTATCCAACTTTGACGGGTTTGTTGAGGACGTGCTACACCCTAATTTGATCCCATTTCCTAAGGAGATAGGATTTCTGTGCATGATTTAGTGTCTTTTGTCTTCATGTTCTTGTTTTTGTGTGTAGTCTTATAGTTTCTTTTATTCTGTTACTGGTTTTAATCGAAATTTTTAGACAGTTTTTACTTCCGACTTGTTCAGAATTTTAAACTTTTGTAAATGTGTCTCTTTTAGAAATGTTTTTAAAATTTTAGAAGTTTTGTATCCGTCGTATTTTAATAATTGTAGTTTTAGCATATCTTTATTTTCGACAAAAATATCGTTTGGCGCAGTAGGGGAAAGTCGGGTAAAACCGGGTAGTCGGGAGCAAACCGGGTACCCCCTTCTAGCCTCTGTAAGCGCTGCAATCGCGTGAAAAACAGATGAACTATCTTCCACCTTGATGAAGAAGCAGTGGCGATTGCATTAGAACGCAATATACACGCTTATCTCGTTCCTGTGAAGGAAATTCTATTTGAGTGGTTTTTGCTTACCATTTTTGAGCAAGACAAAACCGAAGTGTACTACGTTCCTGTTTCTGCAAGAATAAAGGTATGTAGCTCTCTTTGTACAGCATTTAATTACCTTCTTTATCATTGTAAGTATTTGTCTGTAGCGTTCTGTATAGTCATTTGACGCCATGTCTTATGAAAGCTTTATGTGCGGGGCGAATCCGGGTACTAACCGAGGGGCAAAACCGTGTACCCGGTTTCACCCCTTGGGCCTTAACCTTCATGACACCTCTCAGCAACTACTATCAACAAGAAGTGCACCAGTGGCTGATTATGCATCTAGGCAGGCCAGTGACAATTCATCAAGTTGCCAAACTCTTTGGCAGTGCCTTTTTAAAAGCAGCTGTGATGCAAACAGCAACAAATGGATTCAAACAGACAGGCATATATCCACTAAACAGAAACATATTTCCAGAACATATCTTCGCGCCATCACTGACCACAGATAGACCAATGCCTTAACCAAGACCTAAGGAAAACGCAGAGGAAGCTCCAAGTAGTCCACACAGCCGAGATCAAGACTCTACGAACAAGGAAGATTTCACACCTGCAGCAGGCGTTTCTAATGTGTCAGCACTATCGAATCTAACAGCTTCGGAACCCGAACAAATCAATTTACCCTGCAGTTCTAAGTCCATGTCTCCTAACCCTAAACCTATTCTAGATGCATCAATCAATGTTTCACCTTCCGAATTAATGCCTCCACCGTACACTGAGAGAAAGACAAGGGCGAAGGAGGACAAAAGAAAAGGTAAAACTGTAATTTTGACGGGATCCCCATACAAACGTCAACTTCAATCTTCAATCTACACTAGAAGCGAAGAAAAAGAAAAATGATAAAAAGAAGACCAAAGGTGGACAAAAAAAAAAACTGATGGAAAGAAAAATGAATCAAAGAAAAGGCAACAGCAAAACATGAAGTCTAAAGACAGTTAAACTAACTTACAGCTCATTAATGTGTCCTGTTATACTAATTATGATATTTTATGACAGCAGTTAACACATGTTGTATAAAACTTGTTGTATAAAACTTGAATTTTGTGGAAACTTTCAAATTTTTTATTTTCCCATAGCAATAACATATCTACCCGGTTTTACCCCACTGGTGAGGTAAAATCGGGCAAAATGACTTTTTTTACAAAGAAATTTGTAAAAATTCAGAAAAAGAAACTGAAATGTTTTCAAGACTGCGGTTTCATTAACAGATAAGTAGAGCATACTTTTGCCAAATTTTGTTCCTCTATGTTAAAAACTGTGAGTTTTAGGAGCCTTCAAACCTTAGGTACCCGGTTTTACCCTACTTTCCCCTATAGTCTATAATATAGAAATAGACGAAGACTTAAACATAAAGTGTTTTGAGTTGAGCACCATCACAGGAACAGGAAGACTAAAGCAACTACGTGAAAGTTAAGATACTATCATAGAGAACAGAGTGGTAAAAAAAGTACTCCTCAATAGTATGGAGAAAAGTTGTGTTTTTCTCGACCCTTCAATCAAGCAAGATCGTCTATTGTCTACAAGGTAGCACAAACCATCGGGTTTACGTTGGGGAAAGGTTGAAAATGCATCGCAAAGGTTGGATTAACGTTCGGTTGGAAATCGGTTTTTTTATAACACTTATCCGATCATTCGGATGAGCGTTTAAAAGGAACCGATTTCCAACCGAACGTTAATCTAACCTGTTTCCAACTTTCAAACCTGTTTCACCTTCACGCCCAACTTGTTTCAAGCTCGTTGCTGATTTGTGAGGGCTCGGTGGGGGGTGAGGGATGCGCAGTAGAGCCATTTATTTTCATTCTAATGACAGAATATCTCCGGTTCACACGTGCTTGGCGTAGCTCGAAACAAGAATATTCAATCTTCGCTGTGCATTTTTAATCTCCCAAAGTAAGTGACGAACTTTATGAATGCTTTGAATTTCATGTTTTTCCTTTATTTATAATGTGTACTTTTGAGTGTTGTGTGATGGTTTTTAATTGGTTATCTTGTTCTTTAGTATATTATATGCTGTATGTACGGTGATGTAATTTTCACGATTTGGTACCATTTATTTCTTTTTGACTGTTTCAATATCCTTTATCTTTACTCTCCATTGCTCGGAATTTAATGTCAGTGATTTGAATAATTTTCATCCTCATTGTTCTGTCTTTGATTTAGCAGAAGCAAAGGGGTTTGTTACTCTTCTTTTAAAGTTAAGAATAGTTCTAATTATATAAGTTCCACATGTGTTGCATAGAAATAAAACAGTATCTTTTAATGATTGTTTTCTTGTTGAAAATAACATTGAAACTCCTTTCGCATAAAAAAAAATATGTTGGGGAAAAAAAATGCTCAGTTGTGCATTTTTCACAATATTCAAAATTAACCAACCCCATTTCGCATCATTGACTTGCTTTGAAGATATAGCTGAATCCTGTGTTTTTTTTAAAGCGAATAATATTTAATTTTAAACTTTTATATTTTCTGTGTTTTTATATATGATATTTATATGTTAGCTGTTCTACTAATCTATTTCCAAGATTAAAAGAAGAAAAAAGACTAGTTGGGTTATTTTTAATGGCAGGATTTTATATTCTGTCTTAAGAATAATCTTGCTGGTAAATGATATTTCCTGAAAAGAAAAACAGATGCGAAACGTAATTATTCAAAAGGGGAGAAAAAAGAGGTAAAAGTTTCTTCGTAAATCATTTTTTACATTTTTTGTGTTCATATGTATTTACATAACAAATTGTATCATTAAAAACATACAGTTGTCTTAAACCTTTGCACATCGTTGAAAAATAGTAGGTTTAGCGTTGAAATTTATAGTGAAATAATGCGAGAAAATGTTGGTTATCCGTTGTTATTTACATCGGAATAACGTTTGGAATTGATTGGTCCACTGTTGTTTTTACATTGGAGCAACTTTGGAAAAGCGTTTAGATAACGCTGGAAACCAACCGTTGTATAACCGTTTTCCGACGGTGCACATTAACGTATGTTCTAGTAAGAGACCGATGTTGGGCTAACGTAATGTGAAAACGTTGGCCCAACGCTCGTGTTG
>JAXGGA010017463.1:0-24290 GCA_038373865.1 Uloborus plumipes | reverse complement strand
GAAATACCATTCACAGTTTCAAATTTTCCGATCTCTGATTTTCACAGGAAAAGTGAGCATTGTCACATTTAACGCATATTAATGCTCTTTATACGAGTTTACTCTTTGGGGATTACTTGTCTTGGGATAGAGTGAAGCTAATACGTTCCACAGAACGCATTTATTGTCCCGATTTTCTATGTTAACTACAGCCTTTTTCTTATCTATATACTTGCGTAAGGGGATATAGCTTGACCCCATCATAGGTTCATATACTCCCGTTTTCATTTCTAAATGTAACACGATCAAAAATCCATCCGCTACCATTAGCTTCGTACACATCAAACGATGTTAGTATTTTATTTATGCACGCTTCGATATCGTTTTCAACTTCCTCTTCAACTAATGTTGGTGACGACATCTTTGGTCCTCTTGGTGACGATCATCATATCGAACCCTTCTATTTCGATCTTGGACTGAAAAGCAGAAGGTGACATTAAAAAAAAAAGTTCAATTCATTTCTCACAAATTAAAAGTGTCTTTGCAGTGAGTTTTTATTTTACGCGAATTAACTGTACAATTCGATCGAAAACTAGGTGTGCGGTACCAGTATTCGTCCGCGCTTTTACTTCTACGGAAGCGCAAATCTGCTACAGCATACCATTTGGCTGATCTATAGTAAATTTTAACATGTTATCATTTTTCTTAGGAAATATAGCTTTTTGAGGGCCATGTTCTTGGCAGTAAGTTATATGATCCGATAGCAAGGCACGATTTGAAAATCTATGCAAGCAATAGTCGCAAATATATAATTTACCATTATGATGAGTCAATGAGAATAGACGGCTCGTGCTTTTAATTAGGCAGTAGTGCGATGTTTTCTCATTTTTTAAGAGTAAGAGATTTACATGCTTTTCCATACGTTGTTTAGTTATTCTAAGAGGAGAAATCTGTTTTTCCTGACATCCAAAAATGTTAACAGAAATACCATTCACAGTTTCAAATTTTCCGATCTCTGATTTTCACAGGAAAAGTGAGCATTGTCACATTTAACGCATATTAATGCTCTTTATACGAGTTTACTCTTTGGGGATTACTTGTCTTGGGATAGAGTGAAGCTAATACGTTCCACAGAACGCATTTATTGTCCCGATTTTCTATGTTAACTACAGCCTTTTTCTTATCTATATACTTGCGTAAGGGGATATAGCTTGACCCCATCATAGGGTCATATACTCCCATTTTCATTTCTAAATGTAACACACGATCAAAAATCCATCCGCTACCATTAGCTTCGTACACATCAAACGATGTTAGTATTTTATTTATGCACGCTTCGATATCGTTTTCAACTTTCTCTTCAACTAATGTTGGTGACGACATCTTTGGTCCTCTTGGTGACGATCATCATATCGAACCCTTCTATTTTGATCTTGGTCTGAAAAGCAGAAGGTGACATTAAAAAAAAAAGTTCAATTCATTTCTTACAAATTAAAAGTCTTTGCAGTGAGTTTTTATTTTACGCGAATTAACTGTACAATTCGATCGAAAACTAGGTGTGCGGTACTAGTATTCGTCCGCGCTTTTACTTCTACGGAAGCGCAAATCTGCTACAGCATACCATTTGGCTGATCTATAGTAAATTTTAACATGTTATCATTTTTCTTAGAAAATATAAGTTTTTGAGGGCCATGTTCTTGGCAGTAAGTTATATGATCCGATAGCAAGGCACGATTTGAAAATCTATGCAAGCAATAGTCGCAAATATATAATTTACCATTATGATGAGTCAATGAGAATAGACGGCTCGTGCTTTTAATTAGGCAGTAGTGCGATGTTTTCTCATTTTTTAAGAGTAAGAGATTTACATGCTTTTCCATACGTTGTTTAGTTATTCTAAGAGGAAAAATCTGTTTTTCCTGACATCCAAAAATGTTAACAGAAATACCATTCACAGTTTCAAATTTTCCGATCTCTGATTTTCACAGGAAAAGTGAGCATTGTCACATTTAACGCATATTAATGCTCTTTATACGAGTTTACTCTTTGGGGATTACTTGTCTTGGGATAGAGTGAAGCTAATACGTTCCACAGAACGCATTTATTGTCCCGATTTTCTATGTTAACTACAGCCTTTTTCTTATCTATATGCTTGCGTAAGGGGATATAGCTTGACCCCATCATAGGTTCATATACTCCCGTTTTCATTTCTAAATGTAACACGATCAAAAATCCATCCGCTACCATTAGCTTCGTACACATCAAACGATGTTAGTATTTTATTTATGCACGCTTCGATATCGTTTTCAACTTCCAATTTCAACTAATGTTGGTGACGACATCTTTGGTCCTCTTGGTGACGACATCTTTGGTCCTCTTGGTGACGATCATCATATCAAACCCTTCTATTTCGATCTTGGTCTGAAAAGCAGAAGGTGACATTAAAAAAAAAGTTCAATTCATTTCTCACAAATTAAAAGTGTCTTTGCAGTGAGTTTTTATTTTACGCGAATTAACTGTACAATTCGATCGAAAACTAGGTGTGCGGTACTAGTATTCGTCCGCGCTTTTACTTCTACAAAAGCGCAAATCTGCTACAGCATACCATTTGGCTGATCTATAGTAAATTTTAACATGTTATCATTTTTCTTAGAAAATATAAGTTTTTGAGGGCCATGTTCTTGGCAGTAAGTTATATGATCCGATAGCAAGGCACGATTTGAAAATCTATGCAAGCAATAGTCGCAAATATATAATTTACCATTATGATGAGTCAATGAGAACAGACGGCTCGTGCTTTTAATTAGGCAGTAGTGCGATGTTTTCTCATTTTTTAAGAGTAAGAGATTTACATGCTTTTCCATACGTTGTTTAGTTATTCTAAGAGGAAAAATCTGTTTTTCCTGACATCCAAAAATGTTAACAGAAATACCATTCACAGTTTCAAATTTTCCGATCTCTGATTTTCACAGGAAAAGTGAGCATTGTCACATTTAACGCATATTAATGCTCTTTATACGAGTTTACTCTTTGGGGATTACTTGTCTTGGGATAGAGTGAAGCTAATACGTTCCACAGAACGCATTTATTATCCCGATTTTCTATGTTAACTACAGCCTTTTTCTTATCTATATACTTGCGTAAGGGGATATAGCTTGACCCCATCATAGGTTCATATACTCCCGTTTTCATTTCTAAATGTAACACGATCAAAAATCCATCCGCTACCATTAGCTTCGTACACATCAAACGATGTTAGTATTTTATTTATGCACGCTTCGATATCGTTTTCAACTTCCAATTTCAACTAATGTTGGTGACGACATCTTTGGTCCTCTTGGTGACGACATCTTTGGTCCTCTTGGTGACGATCATCATATCGAACCCTTCTATTTCGATCTTGGTCTGAAAAGCAAAAGGTGACATTAAAAAAAAAAGTTCAATTCATTTCTCACAAATTAAAAGTGTCTTTGCAGTGAGTTTTTATTTTACGCGAATTAACTGTACAATTCGATCGAAAACTAGGTGTGCGGTACTAGTATTCTTCCGCGCTTTTACTTCTACGGAAGCTCAAATCTGCTACAGCATACCATTTGGCTGATCTATAGTAAATTTTAACATGTTATCATTTTTCTTAGAAAATATAAGTTTTTGAGGGCCATGTTCTTGGCAGTAAGTTATATGATCCGATAGCAAGGCACGATTTGAAAATCTATGCAAGCAATAGTCGCAAATATATAATTTACCAGTATGATGAGTCAATGAGAACAGACGGCTCGTGCTTTTAATTAGGCAGTAGTGCGATGTTTTCTCATTTTTTAAGAGTAAGAGATTTACATGCTTTTCCATACGTTGTTTAGTTATTCTAAGAGGAAAAATCTGTTTTTCCTGACATCCAAAAATGTTAACAGAAATACCATTCACAGTTTTAAATTTTCCGATCTCTGATTTTCACAGAAAAAGTGAGCATTGTCACATTTAACGCCTATTAATGCTCTTTATACGAGTTTACTCTTTGGGGATTACTTGTTTTGGGATAGAGTGAAGCTAATACGTTCCATAGAACGCATTTATGGTCTCGATTTTCTATGTTAACTACAGCCTTTTTCTTATCTATATACTTGCGTAAGGGGATATAGCTTGACCCCATCATAGGTTCATATACTCCCATTTTCATTTCTAAATGTAACACACGATCAAAAATCCATCCGCTACCATTAGCTTCGTACACATCAAACGATGTTAGTATTTTATTTATGCACGCTTCGATATCGTTTTCAACTTCCAATTTCAACTAATGTTGGTGACGACATCTTTGGTCCTCTTGGTGACGACATCTTTGGTCCTCTTGGTGACGATCATCATATCGAACCCTTCTATTTCGATCTTGGTCTGAAAAGCAAAAGGTGACATTAAAAAAAAAAGTTCAATTCATTTCTCACAAATTAAAAGTGTCTTTGCAGTGAGTTTTTATTTTACGCGAATTAACTGTACAATTCGATCGAAAACTAGGTGTGCGGTACTAGTATTCTTCCGCGCTTTTACTTCTACGGAAGCTCAAATCTGCTACAGCATACCATTTGGCTGATCTATAGTAAATTTTAACATGTTATCATTTTTCTTAGAAAATATAAGTTTTTGAGGGCCATGTTCTTGGCAGTAAGTTATATGATCCGATAGCAAGGCACGATTTGAAAATCTATGCAAGCAATAGTCGCAAATATATAATTTACCAGTATGATGAGTCAATGAGAACAGACGGCTCGTGCTTTTAATTAGGCAGTAGTGCGATGTTTTCTCATTTTTTAAGAGTAAGAGATTTACATGCTTTTCCATACGTTGTTTAGTTATTCTAAGAGGAAAAATCTGTTTTTCCTGACATCCAAAAATGTTAACAGAAATACCATTCACAGTTTTAAATTTTCCGATCTCTGATTTTCACAGAAAAAGTGAGCATTGTCACATTTAACGCCTATTAATGCTCTTTATACGAGTTTACTCTTTGGGGATTACTTGTTTTGGGATAGAGTGAAGCTAATACGTTCCATAGAACGCATTTATGGTCTCGATTTTCTATGTTAACTACAGCCTTTTTCTTATCTATATACTTGCGTAAGGGGATATAGCTTGACCCCATCATAGGTTCATATACTCCCATTTTCATTTCTAAATGTAACACACGATCAAAAATCCATCCGCTACCATTAGCTTCGTACACATCAAACGATGTTAGTATTTTATTTATGCACGCTTCGATATCGTTTTCAACTTCCTCTTCAACTAATGTTGGTGACGACATCTTTGGTCCTCTTGGTGACGATCATCATATCGAACCCTTCTATTTCGATCTTGGTCTGAAAAGCAGAAGGTGACATTAAAAAAAAAGTTCAATTCATTTCTTACAAATTAAAAGTCTTTGCAGTGAGTTTTTATTTTACGCGAATTAACTGTACAATTCGATCGAAAACTAGGTGTGCGGTACTAGTATTCGTCCGCGCTTTTACTTCTACGGAAGCGCAAATCTGCTACAGCATACCATTTGGCTGATCTATAGTAAATTTTAACATGTTATCATTTTTCTTAGGAAATATAGCTTTTTGAGGGCCATGTTCTTGGCAGTAAGTTATATGATCCGATAGCAAGGCACGATTTGAAAATCTATGCAAGCAATAGTCGCAAATATATAATTTACCATTATGATGAGTCAATGAGAATAGACGGCTCATGCTTTTAATTAGGCAGTAGTGCGATGCTTTCTCATTTTTTAAGAGTAAGAGATTTACATGCTTTTCCATACGTTGTTTAGTTATTCTAAGAGGAAAAATCTGTTTTTCCTGACATCCAAAAATGTTAACAGAAATACCATTCACAGTTTCAAATTTTCCGATCTCTGATTTTCACAGGAAAAGTGAGCATTGTCACATTTAACGCATATTAATGCTCTTTATACGAGTTTACTCTTTGGGGATTACTTGTCTTGGGATAGAGTGAAGCCTATACGTTCCACAGAACGCATTTATTGTCCCGATTTTCTATGTTAACTACAGCCTTTTTCTTATCTATATACTTGCGTAAGGGGATATAGCTTGACCCCATCATAGGTTCATATACTCCCGTTTTCATTTCTAAATGTAACACGATCAAAAATCCATCCGCTACCATTAGCTTCGTACACATCAAACGATGTTAGTATTTTATTTATGCACGCTTCGATATCGTTTTCAACTTCCAATTTCAACTAATGTTGGTGACGACATCTTTGGTCCCCTTGGTGACGACATCTTTGGTCCTCTTGGTGACGATCATCATATCGAACCCTTCTATTTCGATCTTGGTCTGAAAAGCAGAAGGTGACATTAAAAAAAAAAGTTCAATTCATTTCTCACAAATTAAAAGTGTCTTTGCAGTGAGTTTTTATTTTACGCGAATTAACTGTACAATTCGATCGAAAACTAGGTGTGCGGTACTAGTATTCGTCCGCGCTTTTACTTCTACGGAAGCGCAAATCTGCTACAGCATACCATTTGGCTGATCTATAGTAAATTTTAACATGTTATCATTTTTCTTAGAAAATATAAGTTTTTGAGGTCCATGTTCTTGGCAGTAAGTTATATGATCCGATAGCAAGGCACGATTTGAAAATCTATGCAAGCAATAGTCGCAAATATATAATTTACCATTATGATGAGTCAATGAGAACAGACGGCTCGTGCTTTTAATTAGGCAGTAGTGCGATGTTTTCTCATTTTTTAAGAGTAAGAGATTTACATGCTTTTCCATACGTTGTTTAGTTATTCTAAGAGGAAAAATCTGTTTTTCCTGACATCCAAAAATGTTAACAGAAATACCATTCACAGTTTCAAATTTTCCGATCTCTGATTTTCACAGGAAAAGTGAGCATTGTCACATTTAACGCCTATTAATGCTCTTTATACGAGTTTACTCTTTGGGGATTACTTGTTTTGGAATAGAGTGAAGCCTATACGTTCCATAGAACGCATTTATTGTCCCGATTTTCTATGTTAACTACAGCCTTTTTCTTATCTATATACTTGCGTAAGGGGATATAGCTTGACCCCATCATAGGTTCATATACTCCCGTTTTCATTTCTAAATGTAACACGATCAAAAATCCATCCGCTACCATTAGCTTCGTACACATCAAACGATGTTAGTATTTTATTTATGCACGCTTCGATATCGTTTTCAACTTCCTCTTCAACTAATGTTGGTGACGACATCTTTGGTCCTCTTGGTGACGATCATCATATCGAACCCTTCTATTTCGATCTTGGTCTGAAAAGCAGAAGGTGACATTAAAAAAAAAAGTTCAATTCATTTCTTACAAATTAAAAGTCTTTGCAGTGAGTTTTTATTTTACGCGAATTAACTGTACAATTCGATCGAAAACTAGGTGTGCGGTACTAGTATTCGTCCGCGCTTTTACTTCTACGGAAGCGCAAATCTGCTACAGCATACCATTTGGCTGATCTATAGTAAATTTTAACATGTTATCATTTTTCTTAGGAAATATAGCTTTTTGAGGGCCATGTTCTTGGCAGTAAGTTATATGATCCGATAGCAAGGCACGATTTGAAAATCTATGCAAGCAATAGTCGCAAATATATAATTTACCATTATGATGAGTCAATGAGAACAGACGGCTCGTGCTTTTAATTAGGCAGTAGTGCGATGTTTTCTCATTTTTTAAGAGTAAGAGATTTACATGCTTTTCCATACGTTGTTTAGTTATTCTAAGAGGAAAAATCTGTTTTTCCTGACATCCAAAAATGTTAACAGAAATACCATTCACAGTTTCAAATTTTCCGATCTCTGATTTTCACAGGAAAAGTGAGCATTGTCACATTTAACGCCTATTAATGCTCTTTATACGAGTTTACTCTTTGGGGATTACTTGTTTTGGAATAGAGTGAAGCTAATACGTTCCATAGAACGCATTTATTGTCCCGATTTTCTATGTTAACTACAGCCTTTTTCTTATCTATATACTTGCGTAAGGGGATATAGCTTGACCCCATCATAGGTTCATATACTCCCATTTTCATTTCTAAATGTAACACACGATCAAAAATCCATCCGCTACCATTAGCTTCGTACACATCAAACGATGTTAGTATTTTATTTATGCACGCTTCGATATCGTTTTCAACTTCCAATTTCAACTAATGTTGGTGACGACATCTTTGGTCCTCTTGGTGACGACATCTTTGGTCCTCTTGGTGACGATCATCATATCGAACCCTTCTATTTCGATCTTGGTCTGAAAAGCAGAAGGTGACATTAAAAAAAAAAGTTCAATTCATTTTTCACAAATTAGAAGTGTCTTTGCAGTGAGTTTTTATTTTACGCGAATTAACTGTACAATTCGATCGAAAACTAGGTGTGCGGTACTAGTATTCGTCCGCGCTTTTACTTCTACGGAAGCGCAAATCTGCTACAGCATACCATTTGGCTGATCTATAGTAAATTTTAACATGTTATCATTTTTCTTAGGAAATATAGCTTTTTGAGGGCCATGTTCTTGGCAGTAAGTTATATGATCCGATAGCAAGGCACGATTTGAAAATCTATGCAAGCAATAGTCGCAAATATATAATTTACCATTATGATGAGTCAATGAGAACAGACGGCTCGTGCTTTTAATTAGGCAGTAGTGCGATGTTTTCTCATTTTTTAAGAGTAAGAGATTTACATGCTTTTCCATACGTTGTTTAGTTATTCTAAGAGGAAAAATCTGTTTTTCCTGACATCCAAAAATGTTAACAGAAATACCATTCACAGTTTCAAATTTTCCGATCTCTGATTTTCACAGGAAAAGTGAGCATTGTCACATTTAACGCCTATTAATGCTCTTTATACGAGTTTACTCTTTGGGGATTACTTGTTTTGGGATAGAGTGAAGCTAATACGTTCCATAGAACGCATTTATTGTCCCGATTTTCTATGTTAACTACAGCCTTTTTCTTATCTATATACTTGCGTAAGGGGATATAGCTTGACCCCATCATAGGTTCATATACTCCCGTTTTCATTTCTAAATGTAACACGATCAAAAATCCATCCGCTACCATTAGCTTCGTACACATCAAACGATGTTAGTATTTTATTTATGCACGCTTCGATATCGTTTTCAACTTCCTCTTCAACTAATGTTGGTGACGACATCTTTGGTCCTCTTGGTGACGATCATCATATCGAACCCTTCTATTTCGATCTTGGTCTGAAAAGCAGAAGGTGACATTAAAAAAAAAAGTTCAATTCATTTCTCACAAATTAAAAGTCTTTTCAGTGAGTTTTTATTTTACGTGAATTAACTGTACAATTCGATCGAAAACTAGGTGTGCGGTACTAGTATTCGTCCGCGCTTTTACTTCTACGGAAGCGCAAATCTGCTACAGCATACCATTTGGCTGATCTATAGTAAATTTTAACATGTTATCATTTTCTTAGAAAATATAAGTTTTTGAGGGCCATGTTCTTGGCAGTAAGTTATATGATCCGATAGCAAGGCACGATTTGAAAATCTATGCAAGCAATAGTCGCAAATATATAATTTACCATTATGATGAGTCAATGAGAACAGACGGCTCATGCTTTTAATTAGGCAGTAGTGCAATGTTTTCTCATTTTTTAAGAGTAAGAGATTTACATGCTTTTCCATACGTTGTTTAGTTATTCTAAGAGGAAAAATCTGTTTTTCCTGACATCCAAAAATGTTAACAGAAATACCATTCACAGTTTTAAATTTTCCGATCTCTGATTTTCACAGGAAAAGTGAGCATTGTCACATTTAACGCCTATTAATGCTCTTTATACGAGTTTACTCTTTGGGGATTACTTGTTTTGGGATAGAGTGAAGCTAATACGTTCCATAGAACGCATTTATTGTCCCGATTTTCTATGTTAACTACAGCCTTTTTCTTATCTATATACTTGCGTAAGGGGATATAGCTTGACCCCATCATAGGTTCATATACTCCCATTTTCATTTCTAAATGTAACACACGATCAAAAATCCATCCGCTACCATTAGCTTCGTACACATCAAACAATGTTAGTATTTTATTTATGCACGCTTCGATATCGTTTTCAACTTCCTCTTCAACTAATGTTGGTGACGACATCTTTGGTCCTCTTGGTGACGATTATCATATCGAACCCTTCTATTTCGATCTTGGTCTGAAAAGCAGAAGGTGACATTAAAAAAAAAAATGTTCAATTCATTTCTCACAAATTAAAAGTGTCTTTGCAGTAAGTTTTTATTTTACGCGAATTAACTGTACAATTCGATCGAAAACTAGGTGTGCGGTACTCGTATTCGTCCGCGCTTTTACTTCTACGGAAGCGCAAATCTGCTACAGCATACCATTTGGCTGATCTATAGTGTCTAATGAAATTTGTTAGTTTAGACTTAATTTGCGTTCGTGAGCAATTCAAAAATTTCTTAAAGTCCCATCGATTTTCATCTGTTGGATAAATGTTTGGTGTATCTAAAGCTTTTATTGGTTTAGTAAATTTCCGAATTTTTGCATTATCATTTGATTCCGAATGAGGTGTTTCATTTTTTCTTTTTCTTGAACATTTAATGGAATGCTTAGCAAGCAAATCACTTCTAACGAAGATCTTTTCACACTTTTCGCATTTTTTCGTATTACTCTTTAAACGCACCGATTTAATGTGTCTTGTAAGATTTCTTTTCAAAGTAAAGCCTTTCACAAATATTACATGTGAACTTATTCTCATTTGAGTTTCTTTATATAGCATCATTCTAAAAAATAAATTTAAAAAAAACTAAATAAAACTTTTAAAAAATAAACTATTTATATTTTGGGATTTATAAATTATATGATAGTTGGATTAGTTAAACTTACGTCTGACTGACATCGAGACTTTATTTTCGTCCATGCTGCATAACACCCTGTCCTTAACTACCTTACGAGAAGGACCTGCGATGGCTAACTCTTCATTAGTATCAGTCATGAATTGTTCAGAGTTAAATTGAGTAGCAATTTCTGAATATTCTTCCAATGCTTTTGTCACCTCCTCAGAATAGGGCCATGGATTATCCCTGAACTAGGATTAAAATACCATACAATAACAATTAATCTTCTTATATATTTTCTATCATCGTTTCATTAGTGAAAAAGACCGTATTATTATTTTTAATATGAATTTAATCTGCACTAAATAAATATTGCATTCATTAGATTAATTCTAACACTATAAATACTAAGTATACATTTGACCCGTTTATGACAATATTATAGTTCCATCAGTTAAAAAAAAAAAAAAAAGACCGTAGTGAAACGTCTATGCACAAAATGTAAACAAATATATATCTATGGTATACAAAGTATAATGTTTAAGCACCTCAATAAAATCACATGAATCGTTAATAAATAATTTTGATTCAATCAGGATAAAACGGAAACTGAATAAACAAAAAGATTGTACTCACCACATCCTCCGCTGTCTCCTCCATATTGTAATAATCCAAAAACGAATGGCAAAACTTGAAGAATGTAATTCTATCACATCGGAAGAAAAATAGTCAGCATACTACGAGCGCAACGGTAACACAACTGAAGTAACTTCGCAGTTCGAAATTTCCTTTGCCGAGAAATAGCGAATAATTCAATTGCCAAAAAAATATATTTCTGCTCATTGCATATGGGCGATTCTCTGTAAACTGGTAATTGGCTGTCCGGACCGATTATTTTGAAAATAATAAAGTGTAATAAAGTAATTATCGCTCTTAATACAAGTAAATCATTAATACTTTGTGGCCCAATTGTATTTGGAGTGATAACAATTTACTTTTTTTTTCTAGAAATTATCTAAGCGCCAAAAACACAGTCCCCTGGCTGTCCCAATCCCATAGTCTAACTGTTAAAGATAGTATTTCAAAAACCTATTAACACTACATAAATTTGGTAATTAATATCTAAAAATAGAATAATGAAGCTATGTTTTTCTTATGAAATAAGGTATAATTACGTATTTCTAAAACTTAAAATTGTCATGTAAATTCTGTCCGGAGTTTTTTCAAACAGTCCCCTGCAACAAATTCAAAGCTGTATCACGAAAAATCTATAACTTTTGCAAAGCCGAAATCGCCGAGAACGGTGTTGAAACGCTACTTTGCTTGGTTTGGGAGCCACATTTGTGATGAAAGTATGCATCAGGGCCGTTGCGAAAACAGTCCTCTGGGAAGTGATTTTATTAATGTCAATTAATCTATATATATATAAATGAGTGTATGTATACTTGTTCTCTATACAAATCCACAGTTTGCGTCAGATTTTCATCAAACTTGACACAGAGGTTCCTTGATGCCCTAGAATTCTCATAGGCGGGGTCTTGAAATTTTAAAAAATCTAAAAAGCTCAAATTCAAGTTTTTTGTCAAAAAATGACCCTTTTATATAGGAATCTAGCCTATTATTAGGCCTATTTTTTTAATCGACAAGAGCCTTTAGGTTATAAATTGATAAAATTTATGGTATTTAAATATTAGCATTTTTCCAACAAAGTAAAGAAATCTTCTATTTGCTTGCTAGGCACCGAAGAAGGAGGCTATTGCCGCCAAAGCATGTTTGCCTTTTAATCTTTTATTCGTCCCTTCAAACAAATGTTTCTTATTTTTATCTATTTTATGCACAAAGCTATCGTGTTTTCAGAGATAGCGTATGTTAGTAGAAGAAATTTTCTTTTTTAAAAATTGCTCGATAAATTAGTGGCTGGTGTTCTGATCCAATATTGCCTTGTATGCCTTTTTTATGGGATGCCTCAAATCCCTCAAGCACTCTGATAGCCTGAAGATCCTCGCTTGAATATTCTCTTAACATATCAAACATACTCATCGCAATGCTGAAAAGATTCAACCAAAACTTCAAAATTTAGATTATGCAGTCTGGGTTGATTATAAAAACTGATTTAGCCCTAACCAAATTGGTCACTGTAAAGAGAGGTAGCTATAATGCAAATGTGTAAGATATTGCTTGTTTTTTCGCCATATTTTAAATTTTGTAACGCGTCATACTTCATCAAAAAAAAATTAGTAATTGTAACTTTTTTAAACTTTGAGTTACAATAATACACATAGTTACACATTAACTTTAAAGTAATAGTTTTCAACAAACTGATGAAAATAAATGACACAAATCAATTAGGTACACACAAATATTCTTTACAAATCATTTTCTGTAATGTCACAGCACTCTTTGGATTCCCGAAGCTGACGATAAGCCCGGCAGCAGAATTTCTTTCAGCACTGAATTTAAAAAATGCAAGTATATGCTACCTGTAGATTATCTTGGAAATTGTGGTACAAATCTTCGCTTGCTGAAATTTAAGATTATATTTCTTTAAAAGTTTTGGGGTTTTGTCCTCAACTAAGAAATAGTTTGCAGGCATTCTTAAAAATCTGCGACGTATGGCGCAGTGTCACTCTGTTTCTGCTGTCAGGCATTGTTTCTGCTATGCCAGGCTCCTTGTACATCTTGTTATTTTAACAATGTAAGAGTTTTTGTTTTTGACTATTTTTGAAAAAGGCATTATTTCCTCAATTTTTAAGAATTTTGTTATTAGTCTTTGCCTGCTATTGTCACTGCTCTGTCGTGCCACACTGTGTCATGTATGCTGCGGGTTGGCCACCCCAGCTTTAGATCCTGTTAAAAATGATCCTAATCTTATGCAAAGTTGAAGTCAAGTTTTTTATTTCACCCTTCTATTCTTCCTTTTTTTTTTAAAAGGAAGTTATGTAATTTATATATTTAAAATATTTTAATTAAATAGTTATGTAGGTTTTTCTTTTTATTTAGGTCTTCTGTCTTAACTGTTCGGAATATTTTTAGTGTTGAGACTGGATATAGGCTATCTGACAATCAGTAAGTTTTCTTTGTTTTGTTTATGATATTGATTTCATATACTTACAATCATACATTACACTTTTGTAAGTCAAGCAATTTTTGTCAATAAACCAGGATTTCAAAGTTGAGAGTTCTGAAAATTCATCTTAAACAATGCTATAAAAATTCACTTTTAAAAAAAAATTGAAATAAAGGGCACTATTTCAGTATAAAAAAGCCTGATCTGATCCAGGAAATTTGCACGTCTGTCTTTAGAATAGGGTTACCCCGATCCCCTCCTCTTTTACCCATATTTGCCATGCTTCGTGATGACTGAATACTTTCTGCTGAATTCAAGTTTTCAAACAACACTTCTAGTTCTTCCTTTCAATCATGTTAGTTGCGCTAACTAGCAATCAGTTTATCTTCATTTCTTCTTTTTTTTTTTAAATTCAAGAAGGAATTCTTTTGTATTACTTACCATGGCTTGCCCTCCTAAACCTCTGCTTCACACAGTGCTTTATGGCAACATCTAACTCCATCATGTGAACCCTTTCCTTGATACGATTCAATAAAAGTCCATGACCTATAGATGCTAGAAGAAGCTAAAGTCATTACAGAATATGTTTTTAAAATGAGCAACAGCTCCATCTGTTCATAGGATCATTGATTGCATTGTAATTTCAGGATATTAGTGTAAAACCATTCAAAATTCCTGCATTGAAGATGTTGACTTCGAGTGCTTGCGTGATTCAGAAAATACAGCATGACGTTTTGACCCTCATTTCTCTTTAAAGAACTACTTTTCAGAAATTCCTGCCTTCGAGTGCACTCACATCACTTCATTTTAGTGCTTAATGCCATAATTTTCAGTGAAACAGGAATGCAGAATAATGTACTGTTCATAATACTTATGTCGATTGGTAACAGTCAAAAGAAGGGGATGAAGTTATAAGGTGGCATAGAAAATGAATCACACGTTACCTTAACTTGCATATCCAATGCTGTGTTTAGAATTCAGCAGAAGTCCTAAAGGAAAGTGGAAGGCATTGAATGAGTCTTCCTTTGTACTTTAGTTTATTTTTATCCACAGAACGTTCAAACATTTTCTTCGCACCATTAACTTCTATGTGAGAAGCGGAACCAGTATGGTTTTTCGAACACTCATGTTCAGCTTGCAGGGAAAGTTAAATAATGCTGTTATTTTCTTTTTCTATATTTCGACATATTGAACAATATGAGGACATGACTTCAATGTCCAATACTTTTCCAGTGTCAATAGAGAGAGCAGCAACACAACCGGTTTAGCAAAGAGTTTTTGCCACATTCCGTCAACTGACATGCCACATTCTGAATCTGCTACAGCAGAAACATTTGTGTCAATTACTTCTTTTGCAGCTCTATTCATCGACTCATGAGCAACACTAGACACAGCGGTGAATAGTTTCTTTTGGTGTTCCTGAAAAGATGCTTTGCACAAAGGAGCCTGATCGGTAGGGCGCCAGACTCTTGTCCGGAGGGACCTGGGTTCGATCCCGGCCGATCAAAGATCCACCGTCTTGATTAATGATGGCTGGGGGACGTTAAAAATGTCGTGGTCACAATGTCCTCCAAGTGAAACGATACCTCTGAGGGTGCTGGGCCAAGGGTTTGCTTGGCCCTTGGTTTGGTTCAAAAAAAGAACAGAGCGCTCTTCAGGGCCCTATCCCGGTTAAACCACGAGTTGTGGTAGGTACGAGGGACCCTGGAGGGTGTGATGTGTGATGCCTAGTATAACTAGGCATGCCCATGTATAACATTGACACTATAAGAATTTTGCACAATGTGACAGTAATTGAATGTTGAATTTAGCAAATAAAATATTAGCAGACATGTGTTGAAATGTTGGACATTTATATTCAGACATTTAATTATTTCATAATTTGACTTAAGTGTGATACCTTAGTGTCTTATTTACAAGCCTCCCAGAACGAATGCAGTTAATAGGCACTGCAGGGTACAGGAGAATTCATTGACACTGTTGGAACACTGCTTGTTTTTGTTGTGTTATTAGCACAAATTTTACCATAAGTCTTCTATGGTTCTTTGGTGCTTGTTTTCAGTAACAACACCTTTGAACAAACATATATAAACTCTCTTACTAACATAGGTTCTTCTATTGTGCGTTTCAACTGTGTAGGTTCTAAAAGGACCAATTTTTGTGACTCTGGCCCTTATCCGACTGTTTTTTGGCTTTATCCTTAATCCTCATCTCTTGATTTAGCTTTCATTAGGGTATTGTAGATGATTTCCCCCTTCGTCTACCTCTTTTGGTTAATTTGTCTACTTTTAGTTACTCTATTTCCTGATTTATGTCAAAGTGTGGAACTAATTTTTCTGACATAGCGATATAAATGATCTGAGATGCCTGCCTATTACGAGTTCAAGAATTGTTCAAATTTTGCCTGTATTGATTCTTTCTTTGATATTAACCACTCTCCTACTAGCAGAGAAGTTTCATTGAGCTGCTTGAGATACATAAAATCACTCTTTAATGACAAGAAATTCATAACCTTAATTTTGATCAATGTTTCAAAAATTTTACGAACCACTGAAGTAAGACTCACAGGTTTATAATTTCTCGCATTACCTCTAGACCCTTCCTTGAAGAGCGACGTAATGTTAACTAGTTTCCAGTCCTCTGGCACTGTCTCTGCATTAAACGAAGCGTTGAAATTTCTTATATAGGTATCTACTAATTCCTCTGTACATTCAACTAGAATTTTTGGATAAACATCATCTGGTCCTGAAGCTTTAATAGTTTTAATTTTAATTTTTTTCAAGTGAGGTAAAACATTCTCCCTGGAAAATACAAAATCCTCAAGCTGCAATGTAGCTTGTGTCGACTGTTGAAATACAGTTATTGTTAAAAACACTATCTCTATCATTCTGAATTAAATTTCCATGCTCATCAACCAGTGGCCCTATTTGACTATTTCTAACTTTCCCAGAAATAGCGTAAATGAAAAACCCCTTGTAATTCCTGCCAATGTTATCTGCTAGGCTAGCCTCGCCTTTGTTTCAATTCACTTTTCTGAAACCGTACCAAATACTTAAAAGTTACGCCTTGCCTCCCAATACTGTAGCCTATCTGCGCAATGACCAGTTTCTTTAAACCTATAAAAAAAAAGCAGCTTGTTTACGGTTTAAAGGGTTCTTAGTTTCCCTAGTGAATCACATGGGCCAAAATTTTAGTCTTAACCTTTTTTCTCCTAAAAGGAAGATAATCTCATACTGATTTTTGCTAATTTTTCCTTAAACTCTGTCCACTGCTGATTTGCATCGCTGTAGTGCAATTCTGATGTTGCAGTGTCCAAGACCATGTTAAATTCCGGAGTTATAGGTCTTTCTATATATTGTGGAACTTTGGTACGTTTTGGTGCGTATATTTTTTAATCTATATAATGTCTTCCTATACTATAAGAGAGAGTTTATAAGAGAGAGAATTTACGCCTAAGGAATAAATCAGATAGCACACTGGTTCCTGCATTTGCTATAGGTTCCCCTTTCGCGACAAATAAATTAAAATCGTTACAGTTATCAGTTTTTGTGGGATGGGGACTCCCATAAGTGCAAACCTTTCAATTTCCCCATTTTCTTTGGAACTTTTGTTTTTTTCACGTAAAAAAAAGTCCTTTATCATATGTCCCTTCTTATGGCAAAAATGGCTAACTATATTTTTATTCTTCTGAACTTTATTTGTGCAAAACATCTGATATTGCTTTGATTTTTAGCAGTTAAAGCAACAGTTTCTTCTTTTGTGTTTATTCTCTCCTCTTCAACTAACAGACAAGCAGTTAAATTACTGAAAGTTCTCTGTTCTTCCGCCACAGATTCCACAGCTGAACTGAAATGCTTAAATTCTTCTGGCAAAGCCATAATTACTTTTGTCATCACCATTTTCTCATGCATTTCTTCTTCATGTTGCTTCATCTCTGCAACCATGTTCTGAACATTCGAAACAAACGACAATATGTTATCCTCCAACCTTAATCTTAAATTGAAGAACTGCTGCTGTAATAGATGGATGCTCACATTCGACTTCCCCTCGTAAACAGTATGCAGTTTATTCCACATTTGACAGGCTAATGAATATGAAATTATAAATGATATAGGTCCAGCTTCTATTCGTGAAACTATAATTTCTTGCGCTTTCGCATCCTTGACGATGTAATCCGTCTATGTAGTATCAGTAGCTGCCGGTTCTCTCTCTTTATGCCTATTACAATATCGTAAAGTTCTTTCTCAACAGGAGTCACTCCTACTTGGATTTTCCATACATTCCAGCTGTGGTCATTCAGTTTTATAAACGAACCATGCTTTATTTCAACACTCGCCATTTCAAAACACAAACTCTCACTTCCAACAAATTTTCACTTTCTAAAACTAAAACTTCATTCGAAACAACTTACGTCTGAAATAAGTCATTAATACAGGTCGGGTCTGGGCCCATAACTTGTAGCAGAGAGCATTATCGTGTGGTATTAGAACAGTACAAATTTCATTAATACACAAACAGTACAGAATACATGGCCATCACAAACACAAGGAGTGCCAACAGCAGTTTATTTTAAATTTTTCGTCGACCATAATTTTTCCAGAGTCTCTGTGTCTTCTCAGATCAAGACCTCGGACACCACAAAACAGAACTGTTTCAATAATAGGAGATAGAGAACAGGAAAAAAACTAATTTTCTTCTGACTAATGAAGTATCTAGTTGTTCGTCGATAGACTTCTCCTTTTCATTTTGGAGGTTTTTTAATATTCCGGCAATCTCTATTGATTTCTGGTGATGTAAGCATTTTTCATGAGCAGTGAACTTATCCACAGCATCTTTCCAATAGTCGAATTTCCTTTTGCAAAGCTGGCCTAGAAGTTTCTTCACAGATCCATCACCTTTGCTCGGTGCGAATAGCACACTACACTTGCAACATCACTATCTTGTGATATATTTTGTTGTTGAAAGGGTGAATAAACGCACACCATTAGGATTAATAGGAGATTATATTTAAGCAAAAAATCTCCCTCTCTCTTCTCTTATAGGGGTGATGCTCACACATCAAAAAACCTGCTTCCTCTCTGCCCCCAACCAGCTAAAGTGCTGGGCCACAGAATCGTCTAAAAGTTTTGTCAGGATCCGCCTTACTGCTGCCTGCACAGTGGTTCCCCCACAAATTGAAAGTTTCTTAGTCTAAAATCAAAAATAAATCTTTTTACTGTAACAAGTAAAACAACTTTCTTTTATGCAGTAATTTTTTTCTGATATTTATCAAACTTTCAGCAACAGTGCAATTTTGCACTTCATTTTCGTAGGAACATAGCTCCTGCATTGATTCTGTAGGCAAATCAAATGAAAATGCTTCCTCTGTAACTGATGTTGGTCTACTTGATGAAGCTGGAATAAAAAATATTATAAGTGCAGAATCTAAAACTTTAATTAATAATATTTTGACAGTAAAGTTGACTACAATAAGATAAAAGCAATTATCCATATTTAAAAAAATGTATAATATATTTCTCTGGTTAAGTACGGGTTCTGGTTTTTAAACCACAGAAAAATGTATCTATGTAAAGGTATTCATATAATTTACTCTTATTTATGAAAAATGTATCATATGAATAAGCTAAATGAGCTTGCCCTTTACAATCATAAATTTAAAATATTTAAAATTACTGAAAATATTTACTACACAGTTTATTCACCAGCAATTCCTGATTTTGAATCACTATTTTTTTGCATCTCTTCCATGGCTGTCACTTTGGGAGTAGGATTGTCCAACAATGATAACCTTTTCTCTGTCAGTCGATTAACAATTTGCTGCAGAGCTTTTTCAGGCTTTCTTAATGTATATTTAAACTCTTTCATAAAATTTTCAAATTGAAATGCACTAAAATTGTGTAAAGGACCAAAATGTTGCACATCTTTACTAAGATGCAGCAATCCCTGAACATCGAGACAAATTTTGCTTTCCATAAAGAGAAATAAAACCTTCAACAAAACATTTTAATAAAGACTGAGCATAGTTCACTATGGTTGAATTTGATTCAGTTACCAATATTTTAATAGAAAAATGTAATAACAGATAATGCTCATATTGGTCTTGCCTTAAAATATTCGACAAAACCACAGGACCAGTAAACAATAAAAACTGGCAAAACTTAGTTGTGTGCCTTCCAAGGCTCAAATTCTTTCAAAGATCGAGGTTTTCAGGATAAGTCATCAGTAAAACAACTCTTTAGTTCATAAGAATGATATATACCAATGGGAAACACAGAAAGTGCATTTACAGAATAACTTAATGACCATAAATTGGCCATAGCTGACTGTTTGAGCCTTTAGCAATGGGGAGACCATCAACATTTACAAGCAATTCAATTTTTGAATGTTTCAAAAGGCTGCCACCATCCTTTAACACAGTATCTTTAATTCCACTTTCAATACCAAAGTGGTGATAAATATGAGGCGGTGATCGCCTTCATATGTATAAGAACTCCATTCACAGGTTTACACACTTTATTCACATACACGAAACATTCATTTCACAATTGCATTAGACATTGTAAGTGCGAGCAAGCTACTTTGTAAAAGTGGCGCTGGCGGTGTACTTCCTCCTTGTATGTAACGTCCGCCTCACTACCCCCTTCCCAGTTGAAAATGGTCAGGAAAATAGACACGTCTGCCAGATTTAGTTCACCGTTCTGTTGATGCAGGAGGCAAGGGAGGAATAAGTTAGTCATTTGTAGCCAGAAACGCTGGTTTAAGTCTATCAGTTCGAATAAAAGTTGGTTTACCTTATATTAAAAGTTTATAGGTATTTTCTGGGCGTTCGAGAACAAGATATGGTCCTTCGTCCTTGGTACGGCGGTTGGAGTGCAAGATGCACAAAAACATGCAAGCAGTTTGCTAGGGCCTTGTGGACGAACACAGCCTGTTGATTGTGAGCAGAGGTTTTAGAACTGCTCTGAATCGTCGAAAAGTTTCTCGCAGTTTCTCGACATACATAATAGGGCCACTAATAGATACACTGGCATCAAAAAAGTCACCCCGGTAGTCTTAGGAGTGTTCCGTACACCCGTTCTACAGGAGAAGTGTTTATATCTTCTTTAACCCACCGGCAGTTTTATGATTACATGTTAAATGGACGTAATAAGATATCCAAAACCGTCAGTGGGTTAAGACAGGCACGGAAACCCAACAAGATTGTCGGAAGGACTTCTGTCCACTGATACGTAGCGTGTGCTTTAATGGCAGATTTGAGCGGACGATGGAAATTCTCAATTAATCCATTTATTTCCTTTCGGATTATAAGATGTCCGAAGTTTGGTGACGCCAAGGAACTTTGATAGTTGCTGGAACAATAGGGATTCGAACTGTCACCCTTGATCATTAGTCAGACGTTCTGGTACATCAAATCTTGAAATCCATTGTGAATACAGAGTATCTGCCACTTTGTGCAGTAATATCGCTTATCGCATACGCTTCAGGCCATCGTGTTGCTCTGTCATTGACAGTAAGGCAATATGTTTTACCTCGTGATTAAGGCAATAGACCAACCAGATCACAGTGAATATGCTGAAATTGAGCAGTTGATTGGTCATAATTTCCTAGTGTGCTTGCTGTGTGTCTATTTATTTTCGAGCGCTGGCAAGCTAAACACTGGCATGCCAATGTGTGGCAATCTTTATTGAAGGGGGCAGCGGCAGACTGGCTATGTGGGAATTTGGGAAAATGCCAGAAGGGCCGGTCCTTTCCTGGGCCAAAAAGGGCCGGCCCATATAAACCAGACTTTTTTTTATCAAAAAAAGAAGTAATTTCCGTAAAACTACCAAATACAAGGCCGCCAAGACGGCAAGAGCAAAATTTCTAGAGTTCGACTGCAGAAAGGGAGCGGGCCATCTATTTCTAATGTTTGAAGAAAGGGCCGCCAAAGCAAAAAAACGAGCTGATGAACTTTAACGCGAGTATATCAACAATCTACTGTAGATGTACTTCTGAATGACCAACAGTTTAGGTCAATTGTCTGTCAGATGCTTATCATTAGAAGGGTTCATAGCCATTATGTGCGTGGTTCTCTTTTGTGCCTAGTTAGCAAAAAGGATACGAAGTCTTGTGCCATCTCTTGCCACCTGCTAGCCCCAGGTGTAATGAATGTAATAGAAAACGTTCGTCAGGGAAAACAGTCCTTCAACGTTCAGACGCCCTTCTTGGGGTAAACACTTGACGACATATTTACATTTTTAATTTTTTTAATAAAAATCCCTTCAAAATGGGGACAAAAACGTAGACCTGGAATACGCTTTAAATAGATAAGAAGTTAAAATAGTCAGAAGGGTTTAAAATTTTATAGTGAATACTAAGATTAAATTTTTGGAGCTATCAATTTGAAAAATTGCCGATCCTCTAAACGTACCAAAAGATAACCTACAATACAATTGCGGATTTTTTTAATTTCAAAATATTTTTCGGTTTTATCCCCCACATCTCTCTGCCCCTATATCAGCAAGGGTCTTCCAAAACTGCTTGTTTAGAGCTAAAATTTCGAAAACGAATTTTCGAGAGAGTGTCTCCGATACCATTCTCCTTATCATAATCGGAGATGATTAGATTTTCGTTTTTAAGATTTTAATTTCGAAAAAGGTTTCTCCCTGGAACCTCGTTTAGATTACCAAAGATTGTCTAAATTGCATTTTTAAGAAGATTAATTCAAAAATTTTCCTCGAATCCTCGTCCCCTGAATTTTACCAAAGATCGTCCAAAACTGCATTTTTCGAGCTACAATTTAAAAAAAATTCCGCCTGGACCCCCTTTTCTATACTACTACTTGATGAAAACAGATGTTCTTTGCAAATTTCGATTTGGAAAGAAGAAAGTTGAGCACCCTCCTCGAATTTCATTTAGCACCCAACATTTTCGAAGATTAGACAGAATTCGATTTGAGTAATAAATACACTCGCGATTAAACTTGTATTAAATTGCATTCTGCTACTGCCCTCAGTGTGGTCTCAGTAAATAAATTTCAAAATTATTTGGGTATAATAATTTGGAGAAGTTCATGATTTTAGTTCACCGGCAGACACATCCCCACCCCCTACCGGGGCTGCATCTGAAAAAATATGCCAGGGCTGAATTTTCATCCCAGTCCGTCCCTGGAAGGGGGTTCAATCAGAAGGTTGCATGTTCAAATCACATCCGGGTCACCAGTGAGGCAGTGTTCGCCTCCATATCGCACACCTAGAAGAATACTGTCACAACTCAAAAGTCAAAATTCTGAATGTTCGGTAATATTCCCAAAGCCATGATTTAAAAGTCAAATAGAAACGTTTATTTTTTAAGCATTATAAAAGCAAGTGAGCCGAAAAGTTCAAACCAAATGTGCTATAGACTGCATCATAACTAACTGCTTTACAATATCAGTATTTTCAGTCACCTTATTTTTTTTCTGTTTGAGTTGTGACAGTATTCTTCTGGGTGTGCGATATGTATAATGTTACGCAGCGATCGGGTAAGTATACCGACGCGTTCTCCCGCAGTCACGGAGCGCGTTGTTTTCTCCGATCGGCGAGGAGGCGTCGCGCGCATCGCTCTTCCCGGGAGAGCGGAAGATTCGCTCTGGCGCGTGTGCGTGACGCGTTAAGTGCGCTTCTCGCTGATTGGACGAGACACTTGCATGCGCCGCTCGGCTTTGCTTCGCGGCGACTCATGTATAAAACGTGGAGCGGCTGGGATGCCGATGTAAAATCCGCACTTCGATGTTCGATAGATGCCGGCTTATTGTAAATACCTTCATATTAGCAGAGTATGTTAATAAAACTTCTTGAGTTTATTTTTAATCGAGTTGGATTCATTTGCTAAAGTATAACAAGGTTATGGGCCCAGGTACCCTTCAACTGCGCTGTTCTAAAATAAAAAGAAGGGGGGCCAATAAGTTCGGAAATCTAGTTTGTCAGTCGGTCCTGCATTTGAGAAATGGCAGACTCTGGAATCGAAAAGTTGTCCTCGGGCAACTACAGCACGTGGTGCACGGATATCAAGGCCTTGTTGATGGAACGCGGCTGCTGGAAGTTTATAATAAATGCGGAAACCAAGTTAGATGCTGACGCTTCCACAAAGGACGCATCAACTCCCACCCCCAATTGTCATCTTGGGGGATTTCAATGGCCACAATCCTCTCTGGGGGAGTCCAGACACCAACAGTAGAGGATTGATAATAGAAAATTCTATCAGTGACAATGATCTATGCGTTCTTAATAATGGTGAAAATACTTATTTCCATCTCCCGACGCAGACTTACCATGCCATTGATCTTGCAATATGCTCACCTTCTCTTCTGCCACTGTGGGACTTCCATGTTGAAAGTGGACTCTACAGTAGTGGCCACTTTCCGATCAAGATAACCTTACT